>VCRD01001240.1:79383-111523 GCA_006783055.1 Trinorchestia longiramus
CGTAGAAGCCGTCTGATGGGTTTCCCATGATGCCAACCCTAAGATGATATAAGATCTATTTCAATACTCTGATATAAGATCTATTCGAATGCTCTGATATAAGATCTATTTGAATGCTCTGATATAAGATCCATTTGAATGCTCTCATATAAGATCTATTTGAATGCTCTGATATAAGATCTATTTCAATACTCTGATATAAGATCTATTTCAATACTCTGATATAAGATCTATTTGAATGCTCTGATATAAGATCTATTTCAATACTCTGATATAAGATCTATTTGAATGCTCTGACATAAGATCTATTTGGATACTCTGATATAAGATCTATTTGAATACTCTAATATAAGATCTATTTGAATGTTCTAATACAAGATTTATTTGAATACTCTAATAAAGGATCTATTTGAATGCTCTGATATAAGATCTATTTGAATGTTCTAATACAAGATTTATTTGAATACTCTAATAAAGGATCTATTTGAATGCTCTGATATAAGATTTATTTGAATGCTCTAATATAAGATCTATTGAATGTTTTTATATAAGATCTATTTAAATACTCTAATATAAGATCTATTTGAATGCTCTGATATAAGATCTATTTGGATACTCTGATTTAAGATCTATTTGAATGCTCTGATTTAGGATCTATTTGAATGGTCTGCAAAACCGAAGGAAAAATGGCGTATCAGTTCGTTTCTAGCGCTGCAAACAAACACAATACTAGTCGTGCATTTTCGTGTAATGCCTCAAGGAAGATGGTGTGAAGTTCATTTCTAATGTTGCACGTCTATACAAGACTAATGAATTTAATATTCAGATAATGTTATTCATTTATTAATTTATTTATTACTTATTAGTGTATTTAACAATGGAGAAAGATGAAGTTAAAACATGCAGAGCTCTTAACGTGAGCTATGATAGTTGTAATGTCAACAGTTGTTTAGAGTTGATTCCTTTTTTCATTGAGAGAAATAAGATCGTGTTCCTCTACGCATGGAGACATGGAATTTAATCACGTAATATAACAGACGACCGCTGCCCTTTTAAAGAAGGAATTTGGGACTTGCATCGAACAACTAACACTTGAAATAATAAAAAGAGTTGTCAAGTACTCCAGGGTACAAACCTAGCAAAAGCCCTGGCTTTGAAGCCAGGACTGGAGGGCTTCCTGCGAGGTACATCTGTACTGTACAACTCCAGCCAGCTCATGTAGTCCTGTAGTGACACGTCACCAATCAACTGGAAGTCTGACTGTACCAGACAACCGTACACTGGACGCTGCCCAAACATAGCTGTAATGAATCTTATTATAGAGGTAAAACATCGAAGTATGGTGGTAATACACCTAATTATGGCGGAAAAACATCTCAGTGTAGCGGTAATCCATTCAATCATAGCGGTTATGCATTTAATCATAGCCGTAATACATTTAAATTTAGCGGTAAAACCCCTGAACTATTGCTAGCATGCAGGGTGCGGCAAAATTACCTGGCACATTTGTAAGCATAATAAAATTGAAATAGAGTAACGAACGAGAAGTGAATTTTCATTTTCAAGATGCACATACAATTTTATTCTGCTTCCTCTTTTGTTTCGTAGTTTCATTTCAAAAAAATAAAAAACCCTTACCGTTTTCAATTTTAATTTGTTTTTATTAGACCTACAAATGTGTTAATCATTTTACCGCACCCTGTATAAGCGGAACGGGCTAGACAATTACACCAAGCAAGACCGGAACAGAAGTTGCTGCCCCCATTCAACATAAACAAGCGCGATATCCTCAGAGTACTGTTATATCCTCCTAGCACTGTTGTTACATCCTTCTTTTAGACGCATGACAGGACTAGCCAGTGCACAGACACAACACATCGTGGTTTGAATGTGACGGCTTTTCTGGTGCGTACATAGAAAAAACTACAACAATATCGCAAATTTTCAGCAGGTATAGAAGCTAAGAAGACCCTCTTACCTTCTGCAAGTTGATGATATGAGCAATGAAGCAGCCCATGGAGCGGTGGGAGCGGGATACACAGTCCCTCAAGTAGGGCTGCAGCAGCTGCAGGGTGGAGCTTCTTAAGCCATAGAACACCACGCTGCCTAGACGGGAGTCCGTGGCTGATGGCAGGGGCTTCTCCAAGAACTTCTTTACTCTGAAGGCAAACAAAGCTTCAAGATGACGCGTACTTTTATACCTCACGAAATGGCCTCGTTTTGTTGCTATGAGCTAAGCTGTCAATGCAGGAGTTCGTGGCTGATGGCAACGGCTTTTCTAAAGACTTCTTTTCTCTGAAGGCAAGCAAAGCTTTAAGAAAATATACGTAGTTTTAAGCCTTGAAAAAAGGGCTCCTTGTTAGTGCACTTTCGTTTTCAGTTTCAATGGAACGCGACGTATAAAGTATCCTGCTGAAAATCCACGAAATGCAAGCCATTGCGTCAACCTTATAACATGATATCATAGCCGTCAATGAAACGTGGTAGCAACCCAAGAATGGACCAAACGGCTTGTTTGTGTTGCCGCATTCTATTGTAAAAGAAGTAAAAAAGGATGAGGCATAAGATAGCACTAAGATCTTAACCCACAACAGTCTCTGAAAACATATGTTGCTGATTCTGCAGTGAATATATCTGAGGACATCTAGTTCTCTCAAGGTACACTGACAGGAGCAGAAAATACTAGATGCCTCTCCCAGTTGAGCTGAGGAATTGTATATATACCTTACAAGGGAGTGCTAAATCTCCAAGATAATTTAAAGAACTACCTTCTTCCATGCACCTTCATTGATGACTGCATGTCAAATGTTGGCCATGGTCTATGATGTTATTTCATCAGTTAATGATGTTCTAGAAAATGAGCACAAACATGCAGGCTGCCTAGACAAAATGTACTCCTTCAATTGAGTTTAGGAAATATACCATTTTTTTAATATACGTCAACCAGATAATGAGCAACACTACACTTCAGGACTTGCTACACACACACAGACCCTCACCACCCTCTAACATGTAGTGAAGAACATCATGCACCTTTTAGAGCACTCGTCAATCTCCAGAATGCCTCTACAAGTGGTGAGTTCAGACGACTGGATGCTGTAGCACACAGCTACGTCTCCCTCAGGGTGGTCTTGCCAGAAGTTTAAAACATCTTCTATTTTAAATTTCCCAGTCTGCAAGGAAAATTGATGCTTTCAGAAAAGATAAGTGAATTTCTTATAAGTAGAATAGAATAGAATTAGGCTATAGGAACGAACCTTCTGGCCCATTCTTAGGTCGGATAATTACTTCGATAATTATTCGGTTGTTTACCCAAGTCCCATGCCGTATTTCTAGCCGCGTCAACCATGTCGGCAGCGGGATTTCTACTTTCAATGCTTCTACTTTCTTAACAATAAAGCATTCTTATTAATATCCTACGAAGATGCAATAAGTTCTGTATATTTATATACAGTGATAGGTGTCAGTACAGAAACAACCATCAAGAAAGCAATTCGACTAAATTGGTCAGTAAATTAAAAAGGTGACACAAAAGAAAAATGATGAGGCTCAGTGAAGATAAAATGTACAATAAATGGCGACAAATAAAAGCAACAATAATCTAAAGTGCAAAAGTACAACGGAGAACATGTATGAATTTATTTTAGGATTGATACAGATACTCAAAATTAGGTAAAAAAACACCCATTTCAACAGAAAATTGAAGGGTGGACAGCACTAGTGGACTACTTGCATTTTTTCCCATGGTAAATATAATATATTTTCTACGGGAAAAAATGCAAGTAGTCCACTCCCGTGCTGTCGCTAACACAGCGCAGACAGAGGCGATTACGATCCAGTAGTTCACTATATGAAGGGTGGACGGCACTAGTGGACAACTTGCATTTTCTCCTGTGGGAAAAAATGCAAGTAGTCCACTAGTGCTTTCCACCCTTCAATTATAAAATAATCCTAATTCATTGCATAAAAGACAGAACTGGGCTCCACACTCGTGTTGTTAGACAATTAATACATAAACCTGACCCTACAATCTATAGCATGGTAGAAGAGAACAATGCCTGGACTCCTACAGCCTGTACCTGTGCATGTGTAGCTTCACAACAAACATGGATGAATTGTTCATATAGTAGAAAAGAGCGAACACAATGCATCACCGTGGTAACTCAAATTAGTATAGGATTTTCTTACTAATATTCAACTAATTACATTCATCAATGAATATAAACAGAATTTCTTCGGATGTATCCAAAACAGGTGGTTAAAAATAGGTCATTATTGGTCAACATTTCTGTATTGATAACTCCATTATGGAGCAGGCATAAAGCTACACACAAACTAGCCTACAAATTAAAGCAAGTCTGGCACAGATACCTGGTACATCATGTCCTAGCAGAAGTACCTGGTACATCATGTTCTGGCAAGTACTTGGTACATCATGTCCTGGCAGAAGTACCTGGTACATCATGTCCTGGCAGAAATGCCTGGTACATCATGTCCTGGCAAGAACCTGGTACATCATGTCCTGGCAAGTACCTGGTACATCATGACCTGGCAGAAGTACCTGGTACATCATGTCCTGGCAAGTACCTGGTACATCATGTCCTGGCAAGTACCTGGTACATCATGTCTCCAGCAATGACCAGCACGTCAGAGTGGAGCAGCAGACGGGTTCTGACCACCAGCTCCAGGTCTCCGGCCGCCCCCAGGGCATTACTGGGCAGCGTTGAGCCATCATTGATGATGTTACTTAGAGGAAAGTCGGCAGCACTCGCCCAGCGCTCAAAGTGTTTGTATTTATCAGCGTTGGTCACGAGCAACACTTGTGATATACCACTGCATCTGATGGGAAAATTTTAATGTACCAAGATATGGAAAATATGTTGGCAGCAAATGCTCACATACAGGTAATTTTTAATAACAAACATAATTTTCAAACATTATTAAACAGTATTTAGATGTTGCTAATTTAAATAATTACATATATACAAGAGTGGCTTTAGATGTTATAAGAATTTGCTTTCCAAACCAAAATGAATGGAAAATGCAAAAGAAACTCTTGGATGCATATCTCATATAACCCATTTTCTCATGAAAATTAGAAACCACACTTTTGATGCACCACAGGTAAACCAGCCTGAACTGCAAGGGCTCTCATCCATGAGGACAAAGGTGTACATCTGAGATAAAATGTTGAAGTGAATATAGATGTGAGTAGTGCTTAGTAAACCTCTAAGCAAAAAAGGAATGTGACAATGCACGTGATTTTCCTATTACATATTTAACCCTAATTCTTGATGTGAAAACGAACCCATTCTTATACTTATCAGAAGAGACTTATTGCACCCAAATGTTCTTAATACAAAATAAAATAAACTATGTAGAAGGAAACAAAACAAAGACGAATCATAAGATAAAACAAGTATGTACACATTTTACAGTGCTTGATAACCATGAATCATAATACAATACAGCTAGTCGTCGACTTACGACCGCGTTTAGTTCCGATCGACCGGTCGTAACTTGATTTGGTCGTAACTTGCCCTATGTTAATTTACCGTAAATATATTATACTGTGGAATGGTACTGTAATCATCTTAAAGTCATTTTATCATCATTCTAACCTATCCCGTACCACTATACTGTACTTACAAGCATATAAAATACAGGTGTGAAAAAAGAAAACATTTTAGTTTATAAACCAAACGAAAATTTATTTTACACAATACGAAAACATGTAGAAGAATATGTCTTCAGGCGCTGCCTGAAGACGGTGCAGAAACTATCGTACGGCCACCAAGCAATGCACACTCACTCACTCACTCACTCACTCAGCTCTCACCACTGCCAGCCATAGGAGTCGTCAAGTCGAATAGTCGTAAGTCGCATAGGTCGTAAGTCGACGACTAGCTGTAAAATGAATTTTCTAGATATAGTGGAATATAGAAGAAATTGAAAAGTACACAAAATACAGGTATCCAGCAGCAGTTGTCTACAATCACTACAATGATGAACTTTTCTTCATAAACATTCATAAGTGTTGTAATGCACAAAACATTACGTGGAACCTCAACTCTTAATCAATCGCCTAATCAGGGAAAAAGTTTACATTAATAATAGTTTTATCCTCATTTAGTCTTTTGAGACTGTACATTAAGACCTAAAGCCTTTCAGAACCTTTAATTTTCATTGCTAACTAGCTTAATAAAAAATAACTAACAACTACAAAGAAAAAATTCTAGCAGTTTAGAATTTTACCTTGGTTAATACCTTATCTTGCTCATCTGCATATAAAGAAATTACTTTGCTTGCACAGATAAACATAAATGTAGAACACATGAGCATAAGCTACTGCACAGAAACTAAGCTGAATACACTACACATTCTATCTATCATCCATGAGTAAGTATTGGTTGTCTGCTTATTAGTAATGGAAGCAGTCATGCAAAACAAGTATCTCACTTGTAGTTAATAGTTAAATTATCACATATTTTCATATTCATCACTGAATTAAATAAAATAGATTTTTGTGAACACTGTATTAGAGTGGAGTATGTTTTGATTAGCACCAGAATTAAAGTTTCCTGCTTTGAACCAAAATCAATAATTATACCTATATCATTATTATTATGAAACTTCATGTAATTTAGACTTATAGTCAATGACAGCTTTAAAAAGTCAAAACATTCTTTGCTGAAACTTACTCCTTTGCATTCAACTTAAGGGAATTCAATTATTAAAGCTACTAATATGAAAATATATTAATAATCTATAAAAATTCTTTGTTGAAATTGCATGAATAATTCATAATTTTCATTAATATACCAGCCAGATAATCATATGCTAGACTGAGTCCATACTTGAATAAAAAAAAATTCATTACTGACAAACAATTGACAAAGCTATTTTTAACACAAATTTGAAATATTACATGGATGCATGAGACATGGCTGGCTACCCAAGAATTGGCCAAACAGCTCGTTTCTTTGTCTTATTTTTTCTATCTATTCTATGCTAAAGCAGCAAAAGGCTCCAACAAAAGAGAGAAGTAGATGAATACTCAGAACAAACCTACTGCTTCAGAGCCTGCCACCAGTGATCAAGTATTCTGATGTTACGAGGGCCAGGCAGCAGAGCCTTGGGGATGCCCTGCAGGCTGGTGTAGCAGCCTGATGCATCTCTCTGCCAACAAGTAGGCCAAAAGGCTAACAAATGTACATAAATATGTAGAAAAGATGGCTTTTCATCAGCACATTTTCTACCTTTATCATATTTTTAACATGAATCTAAATCTTACATGAAATGGTCATGGTGAAAGATAGAGTAAATAACTGAAGTACAAAAATTTCAAGTGTTCACAAGAAGCAACATGGTGGACTTATTTCATAACAAAAATTTATCATCATTTAAAGTAGTGATCAAATTATTATGGATTTTTGCATAATTTTTAATGCAAAAAGGTTACATAAAGTTATTTTATTGATAAGTAACCAATTTATTTTCAAACATGTGGAAAAAATATCCTATCTTACATTGATTAATATTTGGTTTGACCTCCTTTAGCCTCTTTGAATGCTTTAACATGCACTGGCATTCCAGTGAACTTTACCATTTCTTTTTTTCAATAAGAAAATCTGGTAGGAAGACTGCAAGTGAACTGTTAGAAGATAGCATTAGTCTTCCTTGAACAACAATAAATAGGTTACTGGACAGTGAATTACAAGACTACTGCCCTAAAAAGAAGCCTAGGCTTACACTAACCATGATACAGGCAATACAGACATGTCAAGTCAGGGCTATTACTCAGGCTGATTGCCCTTCTGAGCAATGGCAACAGGCAAGAGTGCTACACTTCATTACCTCCACATCAAGAGCCAAACGGGAGGCTTGTCCTGCCACTAGCAGGACACACGTCACAGGGCCCTGAAATGCAAAATAAAATTGTAGCAAATTGGTTATAAAGTGCAATGTTACTAAGTCTTATTTTAGGAATAATTTTGAGCCTCTCCATTGGAACGGGTTGCATTAAAATTCAGAGTAACTATAGACAATATTTGGTATTAATACATGAGATATTAAGCCTTAAAGTCTGTGTTACAAACTCTATAAAACTACACAAAAACACTCAAGTAAAACTTATTTTAATTTAGGAAAAATTAAAACTGACATGAGTGCTAATCATATTTTCTAGTTCAAGCATCAAATTTCAAAGTGAAAATATTTTCCCCTCCATTTCATTTTCAAACCAAAATTCCAGTAACAATTCATTTCTTCTTTTCTGCTTTCCATTTTTATTTGAATAACAAATTATTGCAAACTGAACAAAGAGCAAGTAATTGATGACTGCTGAGTTTCAGATTTAAGAATCTTTATGATAGGATACAAAATCTATCAGTGTATCAGGAATATGAGGTTGAAGCAGTACTGTTTGTATGTGCATTCTTTTCTCTTTGACTCTTTCCTAACTAAACATCCAGAGATATCAACAATCAACATAGGCAGACAACACAGGCAGGGTATTGGTATATTACAATACACAACTCTTATTACAGGAATCCTACAGAGACATTAAGTATCTATCATACTTACCATTAATTCTTGTTGCTTGCTATCAATCAAATAAAAAATCAAGTCAGAGGCATCAGTCCATGAATGAAGGCATCAGTATGTCATAATATTCCAGCTAAATATATATGCAGTAGCAGCAAGTGTATGAGAATAAACTCCCTTGCAAATAATGACTAGTTGCAAATAAACCTATAGTAATCTCTTAGTGTTGTGTTATTCTTTTTTGTAAACTGAAACCTTAATAATGCTCTCAAATTTAATGAGTTTGTACCTGTAAGTGAATTAGAAACTAATACAAAAATTTCCTACTTTTCAGATATACAGAATCAATGAAGTACAAATTGCAACAAAATTCATAAGAAAAAAGCTAGTTGTGTATGTGATACGAGTTAATTTATATATTTCACATGATGTAATGCAAAAGCTGATCACATTATACATGAAACAAAATTATACAATACGAATTGGTAAGAGCAACGCCGCCTTAACTTCGAACAAAATAAAATAAACTTTGTAGCAATCGGATCACCACTATGATTTTCCTACTGTCAATAATGCCCAGTTTCTCCACATTTATTTACAATTATTGTTTGTTCAGTATAAACAGCTGATGCAGTGTTCACGTATGAATGTGAACTTCCTCTCTATATAATATATGTCGTTTTGCAGTGTCAAAGTCGTGTATCAAGATCATGAATGCTGCTTCGCACGGTTTATAAACAAAATAACTGAGTAATTAATTACTAGTAAGATGATTCAGTTTTCGGTAAGATTTAATGCTGTCAACAAAAGCTTCAAAACGCGAGACACTTTCACCAGCCAATCTCAGCTACTCGAATTTTAAATTCCAATGTGATGCCACGGCACTGTTTTCATTCGTATTATAGTATGACTTTGAAAGTTACTCAAGCGACGCTTTACCTAACACTGCTGTACTTTCAAGAACAGTTAAGGTCTAAAGAAAAAGAACAAAAAAGGAATTGAATTTTGAATCAAAAATTCAATATTTATATGTTGAATTTTAAATTTTCAATGCTGATATCTTAAGACTAGGGATGATGCTCCCAGTGACTGTTTTCGTGCTGCTTGATGTAGAAGCTCGTAGCTCGTTTGCTGATTCTCAGAACATGGTTTCGTTTTCAAAGCTCCAATAAACTTGAAACAAAAAAGAAGAAGAACAGGTGAAAGAAGAGGCTCGTAGGAGCGCTTCGGAGAGCGTGACGAAGGTATAACTCCAAGCGTCCTGCGTTGCAAAAGGCAGGACATGTCTGTACACATAACGTCTACCAAATAATCAGGAAGAAACGAACCAAGGCCGCTAAGATAATTGAACCTGGATCTTTCTGCATCGCAAGCAGGAATGCTCACCACTAGACCACTGAGGTGAAAAATTAAATTTTCGAAAGAAACTTATTGCCTGGGTAGATTACTTGTCTAATTCTGACCTTATGATCAATTTTACGAATTCTATTTGTATTAAGGTCATAACTCAAAGGTTATCTATATGAGTTGTGGGGATATATATATATGAAGACTTAGTATATCATATATGTCTATTATTCTAGTGGATATACTAATAAAATATGACGAAAACTTGGAAGAAGGTTCCATTGTGACCAACATAGAAACGACATAGTAATATTCGTTGAGCAACAGTGCATTTATTGCCCGAAAATATCTCTCCTGTGCTCGGCAGCAATCATAAACAATGAACACGGCTTGATTTCAGGCCTTAACATAATGATTGTGGTTTTATTGTGTATTTTAGCTATAATTCACTTCCTCATGGAATGTTATCAAGCAAACTGATGCTTCATCTCCGTTTTCATGGGTAAGAGCAAGGCCTGAAGAATTTTTGGTAAGTGTAAATTATTTTTTTGTTACAGAAACTGGACAACTGGTGGACATACTCTCATGTATAAGAACGATTAGCTACCAAATACTCCCTCTAGTCTGAAATTATTGATGCACAAGCCGAAAACAGTTTTAGTGTTTCATCAATAGTGTCTGATTTACGTACAATAATCTGTTACTTAAGGGTCTTGAGTTAAATATGGTATTTATGGTGTATGAGAGCTTATGGTGAACATAATTATGCCTATTTCTTTCGCAGATGATATTTGAAATTTTCTTTAACTACGCACAGTGACTTAGTAACAATAGAAAATCAAGTTGATGCTAATGAAAAATGTATATGAACACGGGACGAAAAAGAACAAACCGATTCTGAACGAAGAGCAGTAGTGTAAGCTCTACTGGAAGAGCAGTAGTGTAAGCTTTACTGGAAGAGCAGTAGTGTAAGCTTTACTGGAAGAGCAGTAGTGTAAGCTTTACTGGAAGAGCAGTAGTGTAAGCTCTACTGGAAGAGCAGTAGTGTAAGCTTTACTGGAAGAGCAGTAGTGTAAGCTTTACTGGAAGAGCAGTAGTGTAAGCTTTACTGGAAGAGCAGTAGTGTAAGCTTTACTGGAAAGATTTAAAAGGCAGTAAATATTTTGACATTTTTTCGTACTCATCATCACAATATCCGTATTTTTTGTTTGTACAGTGTTAATTTAATGTATTCCAGTATTTTGTGAAGTGTGTAATTATTTAAACATGTATTTTATTTGATTTAAATCTTTCGTATAGGTTCATACTATTATGTACTAACAATTCCGGACCAACTTGAAAATTGATAGTCACCAACAATTTTGAGCTGGAGGGAGTAGTTCATTTTCTACAGAAAATATTTCAATTTGATTTGTTCTCTAAATACTCTACGGGTTTCCCTTCGAATCTTCAACTATCTCTACGGGAATTATTATCACAATCAGTGAAGGATAATACTCATAAAATGTATGAAGTGTTCTAAATTTGCTGTCCATTACTTCCTATCTATTACTGAAGAGAATTATTGAACTGAAATCAGAAAGGGGAATGCATGTATTACAAGCATTGTATTGTGGATACTAAAGGTTCCGGATCACTATAATATACTCCATTATTTCTGTTATCAGCTTTCTTCTCTTACACGGCCATGTTATCGGTAGATACAGTACAGAATAAAAGTTCTGTATATATTAATGACAAATATTTTGATTTTGACAGCACCACAGGTAAAGTAAAATATGTATTTTATTTCATAGATCCTTAATTTGATCACTTTTAAAGCAAGGTATTTCACCGAGTACTATATGGCCATGCTATCGGTAGATGAGATACAGAATGAAAGTTCTCTATATATTAATGAAAAGTATTCATTTAAAACACAATAATTCGTCGTAAATCTTTAATACATTCATCTACATGTACATATATAATCGACAATGTATCTTCATTTCTCTCTCTTTCTCTATCTGTGAGTGTCTGTAATAATTGAAATAAGAACGGGTATACATGCATTGTAAGCATTGTATTGTGGCAACCAAAGCCGCTGGATCACTATAAAATACCCAATTTTTTTCGTTATTAGATTTCTTCCTTTACACGGCCATGTTATCAATAGATAAGATACAGAATGGAATTTCTGTATATATTCATAAAAATCTTCGCTTAAAAACAATAATTCGTCGTAAATTTTTAATATCTTCTTATTCATAATAATTTCAAATTAGTGAAATCTAATAAAACTTATAACGCAATTAAGGCTCAAAAAATACCTAATTTTATCACTTCTAAAACATGTAATTTTCAAGAGTCTAAATAAATAGTGCATATTTATTGCCAGCCATGATTAACATCACTATTACCTATTACATATATCATTCACATATATATCATTCACATATGTTACATACATATATCATTCACTAAACAAAAATCTAGAAAGTCTACGGACTTTGCATCAAATATTTAAGTATCTCCAGCTGACAGAACATTAACACTCTACGGATTTTACAACAAATATTTAACTATCTAACATCTAGGTACAATTTGAATTCACCTCTAATTTGACATTTAAGTGGTGGATAAGTTTTATAACAAGTTTTTATTCTTACTTTTCGTCTAAAAATGCGATGAATATGTCGTTATTTAATGAATTAGATGAATTTTTATGAATATGTTGAGCATTCTTCTAGATTTGGTACGTGCTGGAATAGTCTTAGGGGAACAAGTGTTTCAATTGAGGTGTTAATTATATTCCGTTGTAATGGAGCTATTAATATGAGAAATGGTCAGACATAAACACCATATATTAAAAGAATCATGAATATTAACTCCTGGACTTTGAAAAATAGGAGTGCTATGCCTACAGCATAATTCAACCATTTTACGTGTACTACTGAAGAAACGTAATAGATTGAAAATAAATTTCTTTCTGCAATAAAATTCTTAATTAATGACAATATTAACCATCTATTTAATAACACTGGTGGGATTATCATTGCTCATCGTACGACGGGTAAAACTGAAAAATGTTGTTTTTCATAAACCCTTAATTTTGTCTTTTGTAAGCCATGGAATGTTCACGGGTGCTATCTAGGCCATGTTATCAGTAGAAGAATTACAAAATGAAAGTTCTGTATATAATCATGAAAAATATTCATTCAAAACACAATAATTCATCGTAAATCTTTAATGTATTTGTTTTTATAATAATTTCAAAATAGTCAAATCTAAACTGGGGAATTTGCACAGGAACTATCTACATATATAACAAACAATGTATCTCTATCTCTCTCTCTCTCCCTCTCTCTCTCTCTCTCTCTCTGCATCTGTGTGTGCCCGTCCATTACTTCCCATCTATTACAGACGAAAAAATATTGAACTGAAATCAGAACGGGTATGCATGTATTATAAGCATTGTATTGTGGATACAAAAGGCACTGGGTTACTATAAAATACTCGATTTTTTCCATTATTAGCTTTCTTCTCTTACACATGTTATCGGTAGATAAATGGAAAATGGAAGTTCTGTATCCATTAATGAAAAATATTGAGCTTCTGATAATACCACAGATAAAACTGAAAAATATATTTTATTTTATAGATCCTGGATTTTATCACTTTTAAAGCAAGGAATTTCAACGGATACTATCTGGAACATGCTATCAGTAGATAAGATACACAATAAAAGTTCTGTATATATTAATGAAAAATATTCATTTAAAGCACAACAATTCGTCGCAAATCTTTAATGCATTGATCTTTATAAAAAATTTCAAATCAGCAAAATCTAAACCGTGGAACTGCCACGGGAACTATCTTAATTTTACTAATAATTACATATTAGTAAAATCTAAATCGTGGAATTTCCGTGGGAACTGTCTAGTACATGTATACCCGTTCCATTGAAAACTCGATAATTTGCATAAGAAAGACAGTTTATTTAAGCACGGAGCATTTCGAGTTTTGAGCATGTTTTCCAAAAACTATATTTGCTATCGTAATTTGCAGATGAAATTTCATGGTATCTCTTCTTGTTATTCAGGGGACGAATTTTCCCCTATCTAAATATCTAAGAGCGTGACAGAGAGACGGACCAAGCAAGCAATAAACTGTGTATTATTATGTAGTAGGATGATAGGTACCAGCCTTCCTGAATTTAATCATTTTACGTTCACGAAAAATTAAATCATTCTACGAAAAATTCAGAAGTATTATGTCAAAAACTGCTTAGAAAAAGTGATAATCTTTTCACAGCAACATTGAGAACTTATGATCAAAACTGTGCAAATTGAAAAATGGTGGAAATAAAGTTCTCTGTAAAGCCCAATAGTTCTTTCTCTGATTAAAACGTTTTCTGTAATCCCAATTGTTTGTTATCTACAAGTATTGTTTATGCTGCTCAACAATTCTATCTACCACCCAATAGTTCTGTTTACCATTTCATGTTTTGCTATCGTCCAATAGTTCTGTTTACCATTTCATGTTTTGCTATCGTCCAATAGTTCTGTCTACCATTTCATGTTTTGCTATTTCCAATCGTTTTTCTACCACCCAATAGTTCTGTTTACCATTTCATGTTTTACTATCGTCCAATAGTTTTTCTAGCACCCAATAGTTCTGTCTGTGGCCTGAGCGTGGAATCCTGATCACGCAGTCTTCCTAGCTCCAAGGGTCCGCAAGTTCGCCAAACCTGAGACCAAAAAAAAAGACTTGCAAGATTGATTTCACGGTTTATTGATGAAAACATTCTATGGTCGTATCAGTGGATCTTAATTAAATATAAATTTTCTGATCGAACTGAGGACTGAACTGGAAAAAATTATTTTTAAGACGATTTTCAAACCCGGAAGCTCCAGCACATACCCCATAATTAACTATTATTTCACCAGAAATAACGAAGGCATATGCTTATAGAAGAGGAAAATATTCACATCTTTGCTGTAAATCTACTAGTTTTATTAAACTGCTATCAATAAAGGGATGTACATGGAACACACTTACTGCCAAAGATAATATGAAAACGAGAATAAAAAGCAAGTAACAGAGTAATAAATGAACTCTTAGTTGACATGGCAGAGTTCAGATGAACGATTGTATGTGTATGAATTTGGTCTCCACTTACGTTGAGCGTTTTACACATTCTGGTGTTCCTACATTAAGGCTAAGATTATTTATTCAATCTTAAACAATATCAATACAGATATAATGTAACGAATGCTATACCACACAAGAGTTTACGATGTGATAATTTATTGCTTTTTTCGTTGATTTTAAGTAGACCAACATATTAGGAAGTCAAGCATATGACAGAAATGCCATACATGAACAGTAAACAATAAAATGATATAGAAATAGTAGTGTTTGTCTTTTAAGGAGGTAGAAAAGTTTAATTATCGTTATGCGTTGGGAAGTAAGGAGCTTAACTACCTTTATCTCTTATAAAAATTACTCAGTAACACTGTAAGAATACCTTGCTAATGGTCGTACAATTTTAGGGAAAAATTCTGTTTTCCACTTGTCTTCTCATGAACTTGTGTTACTCTAACTATAATCGGCTGGTGTTACTCTAACTACTATAGGCTGGTGTTACTCTAACTACTATAGGCTGGTGTTACTCTAACTACTATAGGCTGGTGTTACTCTATTATAGGCTGGTGTTACTCTAATTATTAAAGGCTAGTGTTACTCTAACTATTATAGACTGGTGTTACTCTAACTATTATAGACTGGTGTTACTCTAACTATTATAGGCTGGTGTTACTCTAACTATTATAGACTGGCACGTCCCTTTTATCGTCATTTTGACAGACTTTAAAACACTGGAAAAATAAGTTGCAGGAGTGAAACTGTAAATTCTGCGCAAGGTTCGAGAATCAAATTATTTATGTGGTGGATTTCAAAGCATCGGCAGTTAGTATCTTACCCTTGCTTCATGATGACAACTGAGCTGCTTGAGTATACAGCAAATGAGTAGAAAAAATACTAGGTTATGAGGTCACAGACAACTTCAACAAAAAATCTAAAACAGAAGAACAAGAAGCATGCTGTAGGTGTATGTAAAAAAGTATAATTTGTTCTCGATTTTTTTATAACGATAGATATTACATAGCTGAATTAGAAACACAAGAATTGTCAAATTTGGTGTTTAGCAAATTGTTTGAGGGATCCTACCATTGAATCGCACTAAGTAAAACTAATACATTACTATACTGAGTTTGAGTATAGCATGATACTTATGTTCATCAGCTAATGTGTTATACAGTGCATTAGTTTTAACCTATTCTTCTGTCTCAACTGGTGCCTCATCGGCTCTATGTATCACAATGAACACCTTTTTATTGTTCAAGGACCCCCATTATGAAGTGAAAGGGTTCATGCAAACACACACACGAACAAACAAATGACAAGGTGACTGAAATGATCGATTTCTGAAGCTCTGTCCTCCAAACGCCCGCTGGTCGCTCCATCCTTCCAGACGCAGCTCCCACGCGTCCGAACTACTGTATATTACTCCTAATTTTCTTCTTAACTAATATCCAAAATTTTAGCCCGCTGTTTAACAGTATACTTTTACTTAGAATTCATAGTTCTACATAATATTCTACGAGGGCTGAAGGTTAACCTAATTTTATTTTGATTTTTCAAATTATTTTTCACCGTCCTATGAGTTCAGTCCGTCACCAGCGGGCATAGCGAAAGGTTCTTGTGTAAAGCAACTGTTAACGAGAATATAGCCTCTATTATTTTCAAACTCTATTGTGATCTGATAACCGCTTCTTCTCGTTCTAGAGGATGACAGCAATTTTTTAGTTGTCTTGTTGGAACAGGTGAGTTTAAACTAGCTTTGTTATATTGACCTTGAACATAACGTTTCTGTGGTGCAGCAGCGGCCGGTAGGCCTAGCAGTGTGGTACTCTTATCTGTATGGCTGCTTGCTCCTGCATGCCTGAAAATAGGAGCTCTCCTAGCATCGAAGAGTTTGGAAATGCTAGCAATAGATTCGTTAAGAAAGGAAAGGTTACAGCTGTAAACTCTTACTTCGAAATTGTCGTCAACGAAAACTGAACTGATTTCTTTTCTATTAATTCTGTTTCGAAATGCTCACATGAATGTACAAGAGGAATGAAAATTGTCATTTTTTGTTGTTTACAAAACGATATTTGTTAGCGTAAATTGGCGATTACTTCTGCTAAACTGGTTTTCATAAAATATTTAGAGTAACAAAGGTAATTTTTGTTATCAGAGGTTAGGAAGTGCTGTTCAAAACTGCCTAATTTTGCAGGACTAAAATTCTTGCAATCCAACGAATAATTAGCAACTGTAAATACACAGGAATCTGTTATGGGTTTAGTTGCATTGTTATGCAAGTTCAATCTTTATTTTTTGTGCGTAGAAAGATGGTAGCATGCAACTACTACCTAACTAAATAGTAGTATGCTAGACGCTTCGGTCTGTTTTTATAAATGTTCACTGGCACTTTCTGCGATAGTTAAGCCTGGTATAATCTAAAATGTCTTGTGTAGAATCATCTTTTATGGGTTCAAAAATGTCTTGGCTAAATCCATCCCCAATTATTTTTAATAGTTAATTATGAACTGTTAACTTTGAATTTTGAAGCAAACACCTTAAGCCTTTCAATGAGTTGAAATAATGGTGAAATTCGTGATTTTTCTTTCGAGAACTTGGTTTGGAGTTGTAGTAATCTCATAGCATTGACTACATGTCACATGTATATTCAGTAGCGCTCGTGTTGCTATGGTTTAACACGTTGACTCCGATTGCCTGACTGGTGTAAAACTTCACTTTGTACGCATAGTCACTAGAAGGATCTGAAAAAATTCCAGAACCTAACCTAAGTGGTACACATACGTACCACTTCGCAGTCAACGTGAATGGAAGGAGCCGTCATGTGAAGGGAGAGGCGTAGTCCACCGCTGAATGGACAGCAGGGTTGGCAACACTCCATGTGGAAGTCTGTTGTGGGTTTAGTTTTAGACTCGAGCTAACTTAATTTCTTTCATTTCAGTCTCGGGAAGATAGTCTATCTTTTTATCACATGAATGTGTTCAATTCTATTTACTTCATCGTGTTTACGGGTCATCTCAGATGCACTGATTATTGTTCAGTGACCGTGCAAGGCAAAAACGTTCGTTCTAAAAATTTAGTACAAGAATGAGTTTTCTTCAGCACAGACCGCCTTAGTTATGAGGAAACAAAGTTGAACTTGCGTATAATTTTGAAGAATACTAGTTCAGTAATGTCTCTGTATTCCTTTTCAGTAAAGCATTTGACGTCTATCATTTTGCAGTGACCTATTTGATCTGAGTTTTGATTATCTGCACCAGTACTGAACCACGACATGTTTTGATATCAGCTGAAAAGTTTAGTTTAATGCTTCCTGCGGCACATTTAAGCACAGTATTATTTCTGTACTGTAGGGAATCGAATCTCAAAAAATACCTCAACCAGCCTAATTACCGGGCTCTTGATAAGAGATCTTAATTGCGTTGTGTTACTGCGAGTCACGTCTTGATCTCGCCTTATCTATTACTCTTACTTAAAGACAGGGAAATGAGCTTTTTGTGATATAGACTGGAAATGCTGTAAATCCTTTTCGATATATTGTAGCTCAATGCTGACATCTTCCGACTTGACCCAGACATTCCCCCGACTTGACTCAGACATTCCCCCGACTTGACTCAGACATTCCCCCGACTTGACTCAGACATTCCCCCGACTTGACCCAGACATTCCCCCGACTTGACCCAGACATTCCCCCGACTTGGCCCAGACATTCCCCCGACTTGGCCCAGACATTCCCCCGACTTGACCCAGACATATTTCAGATGTAATAAAAAATCTTGGAAACTACTGAGAAACGGCCTTGGGTAGCAGCCCAAGAATGAACCACTCGGCTTGTTCTTGTCGCTTATTTTATTCTAAACATTTATTTACTTATGATAAAATCCCTTGCTGATGGTGTGAGGCTTAAATTAGACCTATAGCTCCGTGTGCTGTCCACCGACATGACTCGTGCTTGTGAATGCATTAAACCATCAGAAATGGAGTCTCAGACTAGAGCTTCTGCAAGACCGATATAGTTTTCTTTTTTAGATGACTCGTTAATTTGTTATTCTGTATTGTCACGTGAGCCTGAGAGCTGCAAGCCACGTAATCTATTAGTGTTAGCGTGTGCTGTTTGTATACAAACACCGTAAACATGATACAAGGCACCGATGTCACCCCTATCCCACCATACAATAATGCAGTTTGTTGCTTGCTTGGTTCGTCTCTTTGTGACTCAGTGATTTAGATAGGAGGAAATTCGGTAGGGTATACATGTAATGTAAGCATTGTATTGTGGATACCAAAGGCACATCCTTCAATGTGGAAACTCCTTCCCAAAGCCCGCGTCCACTGGCAAATCAAACGAAAAATTCATTATAAACCGCGTGAATTTTTTTACGTGTAGGTCTATTGATATACAGGGTGTCCACAAAATGTATCCACTGACCGATGTATGTACATATGATACCGGAACCATATAACAGTATAATTCTGATTTATTTCTCTAGCTTTTATACCTTTAAAATGCAGCTTGATAAAGATCAGTGGGTTTTCATTTTAAAAGTATGGAAACTAAAATCAGAATTAAACTGTTGTACGGTTCCGGTATCATATATACATACATTAGTCAGTGTATACATTTTTTGTGGACACCCTGTACAGGGTGTCCACACAAAAAAAGACCAAACTTTAGATTGGTAAAGATCTGGAGTTATTGTTGATAATTTTGTTCTGTAAAGGCCAGCTGGTTCACTAAATATTTGTCTGTTAACAGCCAAAATTTTATTTTGTTTCTATGCACAAATTGTTACAATACCGTTGTTAGTAAAGAACACCGAATGTACGTTTGCTCCGGGATGGGAATGAAACTCAAAAGTCTAAGAATAAAAAATTATAATACTTTAATAATCAATGTCTCATTACCAATGCATATCGTTTAATAATAACATGATGAAAATCTTACATTCTGAGTTTTAACCTTTCTATTCATAAAGAAAGCGGCTTCGTCGCCAATTACAACTTTTTCCATGAAACGAGCATGTTTGTTAAGAAGCCACTCAGCGAATAGCCTACGACGGGGAAAGCTTGTTTTCAGAAGCTGATGTCTTACAGGAATCTTATTGGGATACCAATGTAAATCACAAACAACAATACGATTGAACGATGACTTTGTTAGAGGCAAACCATTTCTTCTGACTGACGCTTGTGGAGTTTGTAGAAGCAAATTTCGCACGTTTTCAACATTTTCTTCAGATATCGCAGTCCATTTACGCCCTGAACGGCCTTTGTTCATATTACGGCTAGTTCCTTCTTGTTAGTATTTATTAGCATTTTTCCAGATGGTATCTTTGCATGGCGATTTTTGACCGGGAAAATATTGAGCAAATAAGACCTGTACACGTTCATTGCTTCTAGTTGAAATCCAGGTTGTGACTACGAACACTTTGTTCTTTTGTTAACTGCATAATGAAGGGTATTTACTAGGAAAACTTGTTCTTGCAAACATGTTTTATTCATGCAAGTGTTATTGTAGATACTGATTAACATTAATAACAAGCTGGCCTTTACACAACTAAATTATCAACAATAACTGCAGAGCTTTATCGATTCAAAGTTCGGTCTGCTTTTTTGTGACACCCTGTATAGTAAAGCCTTTTGTGTATTTAGAAATATTTTTTTTCATGCATCATGGCAAAGGTAGAAAAAATTTGTGCTTATAAAATTAAGGATTTTAAAAATTTAATTATCCTATGGTTATTTACGAATTATGAATACAACTAGTAGACCCACACGGGAAAATTTGTGTCTTTTATTGAACTTTTTAGTTTGATTTACCAGTGGACGCGGGTTTTGCGAAGGAGTTCCCACATTCTCTGTTTCTTGACAAGTGCGTCACTAAAAATGGTCCTGTAATATTTTGGGTGATTAAAGTAAAGTATACATGTAGGTTCTGATAGTATGCAGCCAGTATGCATTGGTGGAGACATACTGACAGCCAAAACATATCGGTTAAAGTAAGTTTTCTTCTTTCAGTATAGTTATGCGAAGTTACAGGGTAACGTCTAGTAGTTCTCTAGTGTCAAATGATTACAGCTATTGAAACATTTAAAAAATTATTATCCGCGTCTAAAATCACTGGAAGGTCTCGTATTCGTGTGTATTGCTGCTCTAGATGTCTTCACACAAACAACAAAACATTCAGCCAGACAGTAGACGCTTACGTCGACCAGAAACGTTGGTGGTTACGTACCGCGTAGACTACGTGATGACGAGCATGCCTACAAACGTGACCTTGACGTTACCTTGCTAACGTTGACGCTGTGTGGTGGCATCTCGAGTCTCTATGATGTCACCGTGACGTCACAGAGACTGAGTGCCTGGCAGAGTAAAGTAGTGCCTGGTCCACTAGAGCTTCTCACTTTAGTTGCTCTACAGTCTACACCGTACACGTGCCAAAATACAGAAAAAACACATCTTTAGGTTGGTGGGCTTAGAAGAGACTTGAATTTGGTTGGTAAATGAGTGTGACTACATTGTAGCATGTGTGAGCTTATAATTTCAAGAGTAGTTGTCTGACGTTGCATCACGGCTTCGCTGTGTTGGGGGGGGGCGTGGTGGAGGGGGCGAGGATCCTTATAAGAGGTCAGGGAGTGTAGGAAAGAGGCCATGAAAGGAGCACGCCGTTTGCTCCATCCATTCCTGTAGGAAATACGTACCTGTATTAAATAGGACTTGTATCTTACTTGAATAATATGAGTGTACGACAAGAGCGCTAGATGAACTCACGTGAGTTTGGCTGACGGAATTCCTTGTCAAAACCCACAAAATCTACACTGTAATTTTTGCATTTGAAAAAGTAAAGGTATTCCAGTTCATACATTCTTTTAACAAGATATTTTTGAGTGATGGTGTTGTGAAATTGGAATACACGTTGAAGGCGGACGATGGATCTGGAGTTGGTATCATGTATACGGAGTGTTTAACATCAATTCCACAACGTTCAACTCTTAACACATTCAAATTTGCTTACGTTTAGTTCATCAGCTCGGTAATTCAAACACTGTATGACACCCTTCTTTGTTTAAAAAAATGGGGTTCCACCGCACATAGAAGTTAAAATTTACATTCCTTCATTGTGCGCAAGAAAAGAATTCTAGGTTGGAACCTTCAATATTGTTTTTACCAAAAACTGGAATTTGAGTGTTATGATGAAAACAATTCCAATGAAAATTGCAAAATGTATATTCCTTGGTGAATACTGTGTAATCTAAATACGAGTTGGGGTTCGCAGCGAGTTTGATGGAATAGAGATTTTACAGCCTTGACTTCCTAAAAAATCTTTAGCTTTATTCAAGGTCTTGCTTAGATATAAAGTTTGAGCATTACATCTAAATCAGTTTTCTTATTTCTTTTTAAGAAATACTAATTTTGAGCAGATAGCAACGAATATTGTTTTTCTATGATAGTTGTTAGTTTACCAATTATCGAATTCCTAATTTTAGAATGTCAAATTGCCTAAATAACTTGAATGGTATATATTTATAACAATTATGCGTACGGTAAAGAGACAACACAATGTTAATAATCAGTAGTAAGATAGCGTTTTGTTGTCTCGGTCCAGTTGTTGTTAAGTTCAAATCAGACTTTCTGTCTTACTTTTATGTGATGCGCTTTTATTCGAAATATGTATCGCAAATTTTAATTACTCAAGCTGATGAACAAATGCATTTGAAGGCAATAAAATGCTACGGTTTAATAGAATTAAAATGCATCACTGCGTTCAGTATATTTTGTTATTTAAATTCCAGACGATCCATATACCCTTAAGGCGATGTATTTTGTTTACTGCATCTCCTAGTACGGCACGTAACTGATCATCTTAGAGATAAGGCCGTCGACCTTCATCATACACATGGCGCTCTCCTGCATCTAGCCAGCACGCCGCCTGCCGATCAATGAAAGCCTAGCTTGCTCTGTTCTAGCCTAAGTAGCAGTAATTTCTAATTCACCCCAGTCCATATTTCCTGTCATCCTCCTTAGCTCATGAAGTGTGTCCACATGTTATATTCAACAAGAGACGTGCTGACGTATCCTCCGCGGTGGTTGCCGCGAGAAGTTCCACCACTAATTTATTTTGCACTGTTATCTGGTGGACGCTTTGTGCAACTGCAGCGCTCGCTGCCGACTGGATGTGTTCGTGCACGAGATGCTACGGGGAGCGTGTGAGCCATGATCACATGCTCACCTCACGTTGCGTTCCCAAGCATCGCACTTTATTTTGGTCGCGCTGTACGAAGACTACGGGAGTCAAGAGCTGCCAGTGGTACCTTCTGATATTTTTACAAAGCTTTAGGCTTTCGGCGAGCAGAAAACAAGCTTTTGTTTATTTCACTTACATCGTGACGTTCTTCCTCTTTAGGGTACCCAAGAGTTTTTTTTCGAGTGCAATCAAAAGTTGGTACGTCCATCTTTTGAAATTCGTGCCTCAAGGAATTTGAACAATGAATGTATTTATTTGGACACCAGGACTTGGCCTGTGGCAGCGGTAAGATCCAGGTCCGAATTTACAGATTCTTGGCGTGTTGGTGTTGGCACCTGCGAGCGACAGCCCTCGATCACGTGTGGTTGGCTACATGAGTGAGGGAAGCAACTTGGCTCACCGGAAGCGCATGCCAACACAACGTTAAAAATCCTCACGAGGCTGAACTGCTCAGTATCACCTGTGCAGATCATACTTTGTTTTCTGACCTCGTTCCTGATCGCGGAGATGTAAATATTAACGTGGTCTAAACAATCGGCGACCCTTGCTTTCCAGTGTTGATTTGTAATTCTGCAACTTCTTCACGTGAATGAGCCGAGATTATAAAGTGATTAGTGCATATCAGTGAATTAAAATCTCATATTTAGTGCTCTGGGAAAAATAGTCTCTTGCATGTATATTACTATATTTCGTTCCAATTTTTTTCGAGTTCACACTCAAGTTTTAATTCTCATTAATTTGAATTATATCACAACTGAAATAGGTATTTTTTGCACAACAGTCACTATTATTTATTATTTTGATTCATCAAGTTTTAGGAACGATGGAAGTAAAAATTAGGTTCTCAGTCACTTTGATAAATACGCGGCCATGAAAGCTTCTAATAATTATCTATCATTACTTAAAAACAACTTATTTAATGGTGCATGCAGCTACGGTCACGGCTGACGGTCGTGTTGCCTCGAAGTCTAAGTAACTGGGAAATGGAAGAACGCGTCTTTACTTCACTATTGCATTGCATTCATTTAAATATTTTAAGACTCGCTTAAAACAATGCAAGTAATTTTAAGAACACACGTCTTGAATTTAGCTTTGGTTGGTGCCAGAGAGTTGTAATATTGTAGAAAGATTAACTTTGTGACTATTGCACATTGTCAATTCGGGCTTTACCCATGTATTTGTGTATGTATTTGTGTATATATCGATTGTGAATTACCAACCTATGTCTGGATGTCTGTAATCTTTGTCTGGATGACTACACCCTAAGTTTGCATGCCTGAAGTCTACTATACATATATCTGGATGCCTGAAATCTGCGTCTGGATGCCCGTCATCTATTTGTGGATGCTTGAAATCTACGTGTGGACGCCTGGAAGCCATGTCTGGATGCCTCCAATCCATGTCTGAATATATATAATCCATGCCTGGATGCCTGCAATCCGTGCCTGGATGCCTCAAATGTACAGTGGGGGAAACAAATATTCGTACACGCTAAAGTTCTTTATTTATTAAATTTCTGATGAACATGAATGGGATATACCGATACCATGTTTGCACATGTGTGTGCAAATATAGGATCGTTATATCCCATTCATGTTTATCAGATATTTCATGCATATAGAATTTGACATGTACGAATATACGTCTCCCCACTGTGTGCCTAACTGCAACTCAATGTGTGATGACCTATATTATCAGTATAGGTTCCGATTATCTTGAAAAGGTGTGGACTAAAAATCTTTACCTGTTCTAAAAATCTATAAAACTTTAGCAGACATTTGCAAAGTTTTTTATAAATTTAGTGATGACGAATCGTAACGACCTTTGCGTTAGAAAATAAGAGTATTCACAATTGTGGGAAGGCCCTAAAATACAGAACAATTAAAACGTACATTTTCAGGTTGGCTGCCTACGTACACGCGCGCCAGTGCACCAACTGTCCTCTGACCGTACCTCTGACCGTACCTCTGTACTGTCCTCTGACCGTACCTCTGTACTGCTCTGTACTGTCCTCTGACCGTACCTCTGTACTGCTCTGTACTGTCCTCTGACCGTACCTCTGTACTGCTCTGTACTGTCCTATGACCGTACCTCTGTACTGTCCTATGACCGTACCTCTGTACTGTTCTCTGACCGTACCTCTGTACTGTTCTCTGACCGTACCTCTGTACTGTTCTTTGACCGTACCTCTGTACTGTCCTCTGACCGTACCTCTGTACTGCTCTGTACTGTCCTCTGACCGTACCTCTGTACTGCTCGTGCTATCTTGGTCGCAGCAAGCAAAGTTAAATTTGTGTGCTGTGAACACGAAGGTAGCGAGAGGTACAGTTTGTCGACAAAGGGTTCACTTGATTATTGGAGGTTTCATTTGTTTCATGGCGTCACAAAATTTGCTGCTGTCCGTCTCAGATTGTTTGAGACGTGATTGCTGGCATCGTCATGTAATTCTTCCATTGATTCAGAATCGTGGATGAATATCCAGATGAGATTCTTCCTTTCCAAAGCTAAGAGTCTTCTTTCCTAAGTGTTCGCTACTGGTGCTTGTTTCCAGTTTGCGTTTTCAGCCTGATAGTCTTGAGTAAGGTTAGAGCCCGAAAAAAAGTATTTATATTTCAAGCGCTGTGTAATACAAAATTTTAATCGCTGTAATCAGTAATGTTCGTACCACATTTCATGGACTTGCTGTGATGGTCTTGCTATCTACGGAAGTTTCCAGCATTCTGATCGCCTCTGGAAGATTTATTTTATAAATTTTATCAGTGTAATATTTGCCTACCCAATTGGCGTCAAAAATTGGTAGTCTTTATTATAGCAAAATATTTCTTAATTCAGACGTTTAAAATGTCGCCCTGCTGTGTGTCAGCTCCATTTTACCGCTCACCGTTCCTATTTTCTAATTGAAATGTAAGTTAAATAATCATAAGTAATATGTAGTAGGGTGTGCACGAAATATTATTACCTGAATACTATCAATAATGTTAAAAGTTTACTAAAAACGTTGAGAATTGACCATGACCATCTGTGATACGTTCATCTTTGAACACATCTGAATCTCTTTTGTATTGGGCCTTTGAATAATTTTTGCGCTTTGACTTTCTCGTCAATGATGGAATTTTTTTCAAGAATACACATACTGCATGACACTGATGTGGTGAGCTACGAGCGAATATTATCTATTTCGTTCCCGTCTGATGATTATTCCATTATTAGTCGTTTTAGCAACTAGACACAGCAAAATATTATATGATCTGACTCAGGACTTCCTTCACTCGGGTGCTTGAACCACCAGCGGGAGCATGAGTATGTCTCCAGAGAATTATGAGACATTCCTCATAGCAAAATTACGTTATAAATTGATCTTTCACGAAACACTATGCATGTCATAACATAATTCGGCCTCTGGTCACGTTTCGAAGCGTTGGGAGCTCGTGGATACCTTTGACATCTACAGGGACTTCATGGGGGTTAAGAAACCTATTTTTAACCTTAAGTTGTCCTTCAATTTTCAAATCGCCTTTTCATTTATACCTGCACAACGCATACGTCTCTCGCTGCCTGCTGTCGATGCTTATGCTTGTGCCTTGCCTTTTCGGTACATTAATAACCTACGCTGTAATGTTGACATGTTTTCAACGTCTGCCTGGTTAATTAAGGGGACGATGAAATCGCTTGCAAGGCGAACAAGAACGACCATCTCGCCTGTATCTCGTGCGTGTCATCTTCTGAGCTCGCGCTGCTCTTGGCACCAACTCAGCATTTATTTTTGTGGTGTGCACCATTTAAAATATGCTTGTTACTGTGATATCTTTGAACTTTTATTCAAGCGTCAGCGAGGACGATTCAGGATAATAAATATACTTGTCATTAGAATGTAATTGACTCACTAACTTCATATTGAAACGATTTATTAGTTTGATTGAGGGTTTTAAGATGAAGTCAGGCACGTGTGCCGGAGTGACCTCAGCAGCTTAGCAACAATTTTTTGATCAGCTAATTGTACTAATTTGAGAATGAATGGTAGATTTTATACCCTTCAATACGTCTTTCGATTACTTCAAGTAAATTAAATTATACAGTCACAGTCAATTGGGACTTTATGTGCTTGTATCTGTTGTTCAATTTGTTCGCCCCACCCCCGCTTGGCTTAGAGTTTCTCAACTCTTATTTGCCGAGGACTTTTGGTTGAGAAACGCTGGTTTAACACGTTGCCTCCGACTGCCTGACTGGTGTAAAACTTCACTTTGTACGCATAGTCACTAGAAGGATCTGAAAAAATTACAGAACCTAACCTAAGTGGTACACATACGTACCACTTCGGAGTCAACGTGTTAATGAAATCAGCCACATGTCACGTGTAACGTTTGGCTGAGTAATAACACCAAATGCACAGTTTAAAGCTGCAGGTGTTTACAATAGCATAGTAATCAGAGAAAAATATGATCAAAGTTTCCTATTAATTATAAGCGATCTAACCGAACGTTTTATTCTCGTGGCTAAAGCATAAAATAATCAGTTTGAGACAATAGAGTGATCAAATTTTATTCTCCGCTAGAATGCGATCAGAAAAAATAAATCTCTGGTAATATAAGTGATCTGATTCTATTAAGAGTTTGTTATAACTTGATTGAAGAAATTTGGAAATACATTCCCCTTACTGGAGATATTAGTTGTGTATTTTTTTTTAGAGTTGTAGGAGAATGGCGCCTCAAGTAATTTCTTTCTGGTGCCCCATTTTCCAAATTACCATCTGCGAACAGAGTCTTGATCTGCCCGACTAATTTTCATAGATTCCTCAAAGAACGAGCCAACAGCTCGCTGCCTGTCTTCCACTCACGTGTGCTGGGACTTGAGATGTGCTGCATAGTAATGACATCATCGTCTCGTACTCGCCGAAAATTAACCAGGTTTATAAAAACTACCATAGAAAGACCATTCTTACTGTCAGAGATCATTAAAATTCGCTTTCGAGTAATCTCTGATTCGGCAGCAGTGTTTTGTAAAATAGAAAATTGATTGGGGGAGCTAGTTGTTAGCAGGAGAGAAGGCTAGTTTGGCTCCGATTAATAATTAATGCCACTCCCAATATGCTGCATGTGATAAATACTTTGCGATATTCAAAATATAAACATTTCGATGGTCTGTAATTGTAAATTTTCCGCTCTTTGTGCACTTTATTTGTGGTAAAAGTTCGGTCAATAGAATGGACAAACATAAAGTATAACAATTGACGGTGCAGCTAAGCGTTAATTCTGGACGTATCAGCGTATACATGCAGGGTGCGGCGGCATAACTTCCTTTTTTGAAAGGAACTTCCTTTGAAAAAAGAAAGTTGTGTTGCTGCACCCTGTATTAACTGAATGAGAGCTAAAGTCTTTCCATTCTTTGACGCTAATGAAGTTTTGCAACAGTGCCTTACTAGGCCCGAAGACGATAGCTGAAGAATAATAATGTCATTCAATGAGGCCGGCAGAAACTAGGACAAACTGCAGCATTTGAATTGTTGATTTCAAATACTAATGCAAATTGTATTAGAGGGCAACGAAATTATAACAAAATTCCCAAGGGTGGCATTTTTGACATTAGGATTGCATAATGCTTTGCTTAGCTCTTTTCAGCATTTCTGGAGCGTGTCATTAACAACTGTACATTCAACTGGACTTTTAGAGTTAGATATTTTACTTCATACATTGAAATGTACGATGCATGTCCCACTGCGTTCACTCGGGCAAGCTCTCGTGTTGTAATGCTGCCGGTGCTAACTTCACGCTTTATTTTGTGTGTGTGTGTGATGCTATCAGGCCTTGCAGGTGTGACCAGGTCACGCGTTGTGCCGGTGCTATTTTTTACGTCATCTTCAAGTGTGTTTTCCTATGTTCCTCTTTCGTTTGCGTGGGGAAAATTGACTGATACCAAAATTTATCAGTATGCGAAAACCTACAAAATTAAAAATATAATTCTGTGTTAACTCGACGTGGTCAAGTTTTTATATTACAAATGTATTTTTAGACAAGTCATATTAGATCGTAGTCTGCCCGTCGCAGTTCGAGTTGCACAGTCAAGATTCTGGGATATCTATACTATAATAAAAGCTGAATCCGTCTATCCGTGTGTCACACTCTCCTAATCGATAGCTTTGATAGCAACAAGGATAAAGCTTAAGAAATACAAGAAATCATTCTCTTGCATTATTTTTCGGTGGCAATTCAATTCCCTTTCACTTGCATTGTAGTATCCAGAATACACAATCGGTTCATTTTTACGAATAAAAATTTTCGTTGGACCTTTTTCTGCTGATATTTATCATGATGCTTTGATATTTTTAATTGATAATGCGAAAAGAAATTTTTTAAATTAGTTTGACCAGTAACCTGGCTACCATTTAGTATAAGGCCAAAGATTTCGGAAATTGAGTTATTGTTATCGGAATTGGGATTTTCTTGAAAATAGTTTTAAAAAGGTAACTTACTTATGGGCCACCCTGTATAATAAACGTTATTACGGATTTAGATAAGAGGAAATTTCGTAGGGTATACATGTATTGTAAGCACTGTATTGTGGATACCAAAAGCATATCCATCAATGGGGAAACTCTTTCGCAAAGCCCGCGTCCACTGGCAAATTCAAATGAAAAAATTTAGTAAAAACCGTAATTTTTCTCCTGTTGATCTAATACTGATAAAGCATGAAGCGATTGGTGTTTTAATTGTCTTTTAAGTTCAAAGTAGATCGAATAATGACTTGAAGGAATGGAAATAGTCAACTGTTGCATTCTGCGAGATGATTGGAATGGTAAATATGCTAACAAGTACAAAAATATTTTTTGTTCACTCTTGTATAGGATAAATGCCGCCTTGACATCAACGGTCGGATTAACTGCCGCCATGTAGAAAAAACAACGAAAACTACGCAGATCTTGGGGTAGGTTCAAGAAGCCGACAGCTGTCACTGAGAAGTTACTTCGAATTCTTTTTGGCTTGGCATTGATGAAAGAAATGGTAAAACTTTGGGTCCGATATTACTACAAGTCAAAGTGTTATTCTAGGCGCAGTTTCTAGAAATATCCGCCCAAAAATTTCGCTGTAAATTGACGTTGTTGTCGGGTGCAGGTAAAGCTCAGGTGAACACACGCCGAAATTGGAATTTAGTGTTTCTGATACGAAAGTGCGGTATTTTTCAATTCTTATAATAGTGTAATTTAAGAATTTGTTGAAGTTTTCTTCTGTAGATTTTGTCCCCTAAATTCTTGCATAAATCATTGTAAACGAAACTTTGCATTTAGGTGGTGGTACTCTCTGAAAATTGGAGGAACTCGAATGATGTATAATAGCTTCACAAAGTAGGTTCAATTGAATTGACATTTAATTGATGTTTCTCGTACATCCCGAGGTGTCAAGCAACTGTCAATTTTATAACAGCGCTCTCTTCTCTTGCGCGGCCCTGCTTCGCTACACTTAGAAGTGTGGCGAATTAAGAAGGAGTTTTGAAGCGTGCGGGGAATTCCAAAACAAGTATCCAGCAGACACGGCATCAAGGGAAGATACTTCCTGACTTTCACACGTTTTACCTCGCCAGTGATGCCTACCGGTCTGTATGACACCATGTACTTACTATGATACATCGTGTTGCAAGTTAATATCGCTCTGCTTCTAGCTGCAGATTCCTCTGTCGCCTAGACGTCAAGATTCTGTAAGACTGGGTGGGTGGAGGTTTTTTTTATAAGAAATACGAAGAGCTATGCAGAAATGGATTAGTTTTGCAGTGGCCGATCAAGTAACGTTCTTGCCATTCCTAATGAATCAGTCTCGCATAAAATGACTAGAAGTATCGCTTTTTAAGTGGCCCAAATGTTGAAGAAATTTTTGGTTATAGAGTTCGTAATAGCCTCAATTATTTTCCTATATTTATTTCATTCGTCCTCGTTCGTTCTCACTAGAGTATGCGGATCTTCTTAGCTCAAACGTAGTGTTTTTTTCTACCGAGCAGTAAGAAACTTTTCAAATCATTTCATTGTTTTAGATGAATTTAAGAACATTGCCATAACATATTTGTCTTTCTGAGCATCAATCTATGAACTCGATTTGTTTTCAAATATATTTAGAGCTTCACCTGCGTATTGGATTCCATAGAAGGTACACTCTTTGTCAGTTACCTACACACTGCTTCTCTCCACTCTGACAGTCGAACAAGCATATGGTACTGATGTTGCTCAACCTTGACGGCAACATGCTCAAATTGTTATTCGTATCTAGGTAGGTGGCTGCATGTTGTCTTCATCAACCTAGTGATGTCAATTCTAGTTTTCATCATTCCTTGGATTGTTTTAATGCTCTTTTCTTCCCTTTGATCACTTTTCAGAATTGCAGCATCGTCAATGTCGCACGAGTCAAAGATAGTTTTTAACATTTGTTGTGGTGTGGGTAAAATTAGGCACGACTGTCAAACTTAAGTACCTTCGTAGGTATTTATAAAGTCTGAAAGAAATAACTAGAAAAGAATAAGACCTAGTCCAAGCAAGTTAAAGTAAACCAGAAATAGATTGTTTTCCCTGCACACGTTTTAGTTTTCATTCGCCACTGGTGCTGTGGAAATAAATTTATGACGGAATCGATGAAAATCATGGGTTACTAAAGGACTAAACAACTGTTCAGGATACAGTCGAATAAATGTGCATTAATAGGTACTCGTTTGGAAATAAACTTCACATACACGTGTTAATTATATTTGGCACGTGTGGGTTGGCCAACTTGTAAAAACAATACTGAACTGACCTCTCATTTTTGTAAAAATTCGTTCTGTGTTAGAGAAATCTGTAAGATCTTGATCTGAAGGAAAAACAAACTGTTTCGTATATGTCGGTAAGTAATCTTATTTAACAAAAAA
>VCRD01001240.1:112325-143320 GCA_006783055.1 Trinorchestia longiramus
CGCAAAAGGCGGACCTACACCATATTAAATTATAATTTGTTGATTTTTGAAGGTGTTTCCATTATTTTGTCCACCACCTGTAGGTACGCAAGCGCAGGCACTCGTATGCCGTGTACTGGGCTGCACAGCAAGGGTACAGCAGAGAACCACATGTTGTGATGGTAGAACTGTAGGGCGACAATGCTGCCCAGCTGCTGTTGCAGGTGGACAATGCGCCTTGCTTTTGATATGAGCCTTGTCTTAGATCATCTTCGTCTTTTTCAAATATCACAATGAAATAACAACACTATCACATTATTATTATCAGTAATATAAGTAACAATATCGGCAATAATTATGAAATGACTAAATTAGAAGGATGATGCTCGTTGTACGGAATAAATTATAATTGTATATTCGATTAAGATTTTGTATTCACGTCCTGAGCATTACTGTAATGCAATGCAAAAATTAGTTGTTTGTGACTGCATGCACACGATTTTAGGAAAAAGTCTCTGATACAAGCATCAGAACACGGAGACGTTGGGCACGGTAGTGAATTGGTCAATGACTGCACAATGTGCTCTCACTGGAGCAGCTGATTAACCTGTTCAGAGGCATTACTTGTGTCTGCCCTCGTCAGAGTGCCTTTGAGACATGGTCAACTCAAACGAAGGAGCATTGGGTGCATGAATTTGTAAGTCTCCGGCGTAAAAACGAGGCTTAGAATCTTCATGTATGTTTTTACCTCTCTTCCCTCATGCGGAGTACAGCATATGTATTCATCAACCAGAGAATGGCTTCTCTTGTGGATGTTTTTAAATGGATTTTTATTAATTTTGTGTAATTCTTTCCCTTGAAAAAGCTCATACGATCATAGTTGAAGGGTCATTTTGTAATAGAACTTGTAACTCGTATTCCTTAAAATTGACGTGAGGTATAAGCTTGATGACTTGCTGGGCCCATGACTGTGATTTAGAAACATCAATCAGAAAAAAACAAGTATCGAAGATAAAATTCATTACATTTACGCTGTCCAGGACCTAATGTGGACACCAGTCACTCCTCTGAAGCACCCCAGCTTTTCAAAGATGTGCCGGAGTTGCAGTTGCTCTATTATGAGGGTCAGTTACACTCTGAAGTATGTGTTCTTTCTTTGCTTATTTTAGCAAGCTTACGCACAACGTGTAATCAGCCGTTAATTAACCTGTGAGTTGTGTTGCATTTAGAGCTTTTCGTGTAACTTTTGCTTTTCTATTTATCATTGTATTTAAGAGCCTCGTATGTTTTTGTTTATTTTTACTTATTTGAGGGTATCCTCATACTAACCTCGTCTGTGTATTGTTGAACAACTCTGATTGTCAGTCTTTAGCTATTCCCACCAAGTCAGCAGCTCCTCTTGGCTGTTATGGAAGTTTCATGAGTGTTTAGGTAGTTCTAGGAACTCATGATGCATTTTTACATTTTCTTAACTAAATTAGTTTTGTCAGTGCTCGTAGACATTGTTATCGTCTCGCGTACCTGTTCTCGCGTACCTGTTCTCGCGTACCTGTTCTCTCGTGATAGCGTTTTTACTACAAGTGATAACATCTACGGATATTGTGTTTTTGAATGCACGAATTGTTCTATTAATATATAATCTGACGGCAATTAAAAGTGGTGGAGAAACTATTCATCCACTTTTAAGTTTTTTAAGCCAATGTGATTTTGGACCTGAACAACAAGTGTTGTCTGTCCTGCTAGTGTCATCCCTCGTGTTTAATCGGGAAAATTACTCTTAGATTAGATAGATTACTCGTAGATTAAAAAAAAGATTACGTATAGATTCTATTTAAGCGCTTTTAAGTGGAGTAAAAGTTGACGATTTAGATTAAATGTGATAGTGCACTGTAGTTAATTGCTTCAATAAAGAGCATCAAATTGACTTGAAGAGAATAAGAAAATTACTGCCTTGCTTTTCAAATCAACTTTACTTTAGTTACTGGTTTGACCCTGGAATCAGCACCGTCATGCTCTTTCCCTTTACATGTATACTGGTGGTGTCTGTTCTCGTCATCATATTTGCATTGTTGTGCATAGACCATGAATTGTTCGCAACGTTGTGTCTGGGTTTTGAGTTTCCTCTTCCTGTTATTTTGTCGGGGTATTCAATGTAGACAACGGTCTTTCATTTATACTCGTATGCTAATTCATTAATTTGCTAACATTTTACTTTCATCTCTTCAAATGTACTCGTGTAGCTAGCTTTTTTGTAGCAGCTAATAAGTTAAACCAATTTCACTACAAAACACTTTTCACAGTTCAAAATTAAGTTACAGTGTACATATATCAATCAAAGCAGCTGAGAACTAGTGTACGAGTGTAACTTTTAACATAATTTGAAGGCGTAACTAAGTGTAATCTGAGGGTAGAAATCATCGGACTTCATTACACGTGTGTTGCTATTTGTGCACTGGCTCAGTTTCTCTCGTGTTCCTCTTAGGATCCTGATGTAGGTAGAAGTTAACAATGTTGTTCACATTTCCTCCTGGATGTTTAAAGTCAAGTAGACTACGTGTAGCAACAAATCACAACCGAAAACCATTAAGTTGAGCGTTGGCAGTAACATTTCCGAAGAAAATAATCCACAACGGTTACTTTTTGAATCGCACATCAGAAGTGAGTTTTAGGACCAATAGGAATGTATTCCTTTTAAAGGAAGCGCATTTATGAGAGAAAGGCCAGGAAGACTGACTACTTCATTTCCAAGCTGTGATCAATCATTGATTGGATCAGTTACGTTATAATGTAGAAGTTGTAAAGGGCAAAGTATGTATACAAGTCCTCAATGACAGAGATACAAAATACCTGAATAGAGCTGTAGTATCTTCACAAGGAGATTTTACTTATAATTCTTATATAAATGGAAGTTATCTGTGACAGGAGAGATTATTCGTCCTCAGAAAAAAACAATGCAATAATTTGCATACTCATATTTATATATCATGTATACAAAGCATGGAGAAACGCATGTCGCCTTTAACGTTCACAAGTTTGAATACGATTATCTTTAACGCTCCACAGTTTGTCTACAACGCAAACTGCACCATTTTCGATGTCTCAAACGCGTAACATATTTTACCTTCTGCTCCACAAACTGTGTGCAAACAGATGGCGCAGCTGCTATCTCTCATACTAGGTATGTTGTGCCACTTCTCTGTTGCCATGCTCTCTGTGCGTCACCGCATCATGTCTCCTACGCGAAGTCCGCTGTGTCTAACAATGTGTGCGCCTGAAAAATACTGAATCGAGATTCTCCTTCTTTATTGCAGAGAAACGCTCATTTTTTTACATAGTTGAATGGAGTTAATTCATATGATGCAGGTTCTGGGCTTTTGCACGAGGCTTCTAATCGTTACTCGAGGCGTTCAACGCTAAGCATCAAGCAAACGTTGCACCCTTTCCTGGCGCCCATGCTCATGCAGGGCATAGTTGTCCGGTGGAACTAGGACCGGTTTCTGCGAGCCTACAAGGTTGGTTGCCCACGTGTTTTTGCGCAAGTCTCAGTGGCACCAGGTGACGCTTGGAAATCATACTTTTCTCAATAAATTTTCCCGACATTCTAGTAAATTCTACAAAAATTTCATTGTGCTTTTGGGAGTGCGATTTGGGAAAAGTAATTGTGGGCTGCATTTGTGAATCTTGTTGTATCTGATACTTAAAACTTGAACGGTATGCAACAGTACTGACGTTCAATGAGTACGCTTTGAAACATAATTGTAGTTCAATTACAAGAATAGTCTAACGTACGTGTGTGTGGTGTCTATAACGTTATGATGTGGTGCTCCTTGACCGTAAGGTTTGATTTCTGCCCATCATGTTAATGTCTATTCTCACTAACATACTCTACAGTTAAGTTCCTTCCTGTACATTAATAAATCTCTCTTCTTCAAGCTAATTCTCCACTAGATTGACAAAATACGTTGCAAGAGTGTATGATTGCTAGGAGCTTTTGTAGCGTTTAGTTTCACATTACAGTGTGTGTTATTGGTTATTGTTCACCATATTATGTGACTCTGTGTTGCCGTAGCTCAAGTTCATTTTAATTTTTTTGATTTGTTCTATTCCAAGACTTTTAATCTACCAAGGACAGATCCCCTTCATGTACATTGTATGTGTCATATATTTGTTGCTGCTTTTTTAAGCTCTAAACCTGAAACTTGAATTAAACTTTCATAAGTCGTTGCTTAACTCATCCTGACCCTTATCTTATAGCATATGATGCATGATTATTACGCGTATAACAAGTATCACACAGCCTTCAATTACTGTAGCGCTTCCGAATAGAATTAAACTTGTAGTGCTGCATAAACTTCATGTTGAGAGGTTAAAGGATTAAATGATTATAAAAATCTAAATTATAGTATAGGTTTAGTGGTTCCAGTGATAATGTGATGGGGTTTATTTCAGCTACTTGATTTTTGAGGTAACTCGAGATATAGACAGTAAAAATTTCACTAGTAAATTAGCCCAATAATTCATGCCAAAATATCAACTCTATTGTTTATCATCTTTCAGATTGCAGCCGCTTTAGCAGAGGAACTGCACGATAAATTTTGTTTCATTTCCTGTTGAGGTATTAGCAAGTAATATAATTTAACCTGTTTCGCAAAACTAAGTTCTAATTCTATTTCGCTCTGGCAATACACTAATTTACCATTTCATTCACTTTTCAGAGCTCTTTCAGCCACAATGGACAGCCAGAACGAGCGTTTGGATGCACCGTGTAGTTCTGAAGGCAGCCGTAGCAGCGTCTCGTCAATGATCTGGCCGTTGCCCTGCTCTCTGACCTCCTTACTGAAGATGAACTGTCGCGCCAGAGCTGAAGGTTTAGCTAGGTCAGTGCAGGCTAAAATGCGGCACTCAACATCCAAGGACGATACTGTCCCTCTGCATTCCAGGCCAGAAGGTAGATCAGTGTCCGTAGACGCGTCTGACGACGAGCATATATTAATGTGTAAGCCATTACACGTGGTCACTTCAGAGCCTACGATACATACTGACTATTCTCCTCCTGATAAACTGGCTGAAGAAGATTCTGATCTTCACTACGACTTTGGCCTAGTAACTCCGGAGGACTGTCACGGGCTTTCCGTAGAGCTAGGTGAATCTAGTGAAAGTCTCTCAAAGAAAATATCCGTACGGGAGAAAAATGGAAAAAAATGGGCAGAAAATAAAGGCGAGTCAAATGAGAAACCTGAGAGCGGGTGCGTCACATCTGTGACGTCACCAGTGATGTTCAGAGACGATATGTTATCTAGCACTCCTCCTTCCCCTTCTGAGGGTGTCTTGTCCCCGGCTAATTCTACTGACCTTAAAGCCGTTCGAGAAATTTTATCGTTTACATCTTTTGTGGAAGGAATTCAAGGAATGACGTTTTCACTAAGTGAACTTTCTGCTGTTGATTCTAGATTGTACTCGGAGCTTTCTGGGGTAGATTCAGAATTATTCACGGATGTTGATTTGACTCATGACTCTCCCGAGTTCTTTTCTAGGGCGGCTCAACGTGACAATGAAGAAGAGGCCCTGCAAACGACCAGTGAAGCAAAAGGAATTGTTGAATACTCTGTTGATTCTACTGACGATGTGGAAAAATATGGCAAAGTAACTCCTCCCGAAGGTTTCCGCAATTCTTATGCGAAAGAGCTAAGCAAAGCTATGCTGGGTTCTATTCCCAGTGATCAGCGGCGTAGAAGTTTTGATTTGCCTTTAAAAAGTTATCAGCAACAAACGACTCGTTGGAGTTCACCTCCGGGATACCGAAGTGGTTTTACTCTGCCAGGTGGTCTGTGTTTAACGTTCTTGCGAACTGATTCATCAGAAGCAAAGTCACTGCCTTTCAAGCACATAGAAAAAGAGTTGATTAAAAAGCACGAGTCCCAAGTGGTCTGCTCGGCTGTGGGTGTTGGCTGTATTAAAACTGAGCTTTGCAGGTCAAGTGACGTCGATACTTTACGATCAGACAGAGACAAACGGAAGATCTCTAGTACTAGTGTCACAAGTTTTTTGATGGATGAATCAAGAGATCAGGCGTGGCCTGCTCACTGGGAGAACACTGAGACGGATGATTCGTTGCCTTCTTCGTTCATGAATGCCACGCTTGGCACCACTACTCACAGTTGGCACAAGGCCTCCGATGCTTCACTTAACTCTTCTGCTGCCGCTGTTGCTGCAACCGCTGCTGCTCAGCCTCAGCTGATTACAGCGACAGCAGTGTGTGGTCAACCGGCCCCGTGTGACGAACTTTGTCTCTCGAGGAGTGACAACAGTCGGCAAGCCTCAGAACTTCAGGCTTTGCCCAGCAACTGGAATTGTGCTTCCGTACCTGGTGTTACACAGAGCGAAAATAATTATACGGTAACCATGAGGGACGAATGCGAGCCTGCTTTACCTAGTTTTTCAAGAAGAAGAAGGAGGTACAAGGTCACAGAAGGTCAATCAAAGTCAAATGAAGCTTCTTGTTCAAATATTGACCCAGTAAATGCAAAAGTGAATGATTTGACATCTTTGAATTCAAGTGAAGCCTCTAGTGAACCTGGTTCTCCGGGATCTATGCGAGATTGTGATTCTTCTGAGCCTACTAGTCCGATGACTGCTGAAACTAATATTTCAAATTCTTGGCCTGTGACTGAAACGAAAGAATCTCCAAGCACATCAAGCGCATTGGCATCTATTCAATCTATTGACAAACGTGACGAAGTTCAAGGTGAAGACGAGAGTAAACCAGATGATGATGAGCCGGAGGAAGATATTCCAGCAATCGTTGAGGGGAAATTCAAGCATATGCTTCACTATAAGGAAAAAGTAAGAAAATTATCAGATGCTGACGAAGATGCTTATGACCCAAGCATTACTACTGTAATCCAGTTGGATGAAAACGAATTGACAGAAGAGGAGGAAGATGTGTCACTTAACGAAGAAGTTAACCAGCAAGAATTAGATGCCCAATTGAATCGTTTGCAGATTGAAGGCCCGGAAATGCGCATACAAAACCCTAGCGACGAATCGTCTCGAGATTCGTCAAGCGACCCCGTAGAAGAGGACATCAGACTTCGCATAAAGAGATCGTCTTCCTTAAAGTGTGGCAAAACTCCCCCGGGGACTCCTGGCACTAAAAAAATTGTTCGGTTTGCAGATTCGCTTGGATTAGATTTAGCAGAATGTCGGACATTTCTGGAAGGCATCCCAAATGTCCCGAAATCAGCTTTCGGTGACCTGCAGATGGTCAAGCCGGAGGACGAAGCGGAAAATAATTCACCGTTTTCTTCACAAATCATTCACAGTAGCACTGCTGCAGCCAACAGATACGGGACCATTGCTCAGAAGAGAATGCTTATGCCTCTGTTTCAACAACCGTGCATTTTGCCCGGATTTTTGGATAGAGTCCGAGCAAGTAAGGTGTCATTGGAGACAATCAGTGTTGGTGAAGACATGAGTGTGCGTGGTTACGTGCGCGTTTTGAATATTGACTTCCACAAGCACGTTGTTGTTCGATACACATTTGATGGCTGGAGAAATTTCCACGAGGTAAGTCATGCAATATTTATAATGCATGCACTTTTCGATTGTTTTTATTGTATTTAATTTGAAGTTTTTGTCTTTTAAGTAACAAGATCATTGATATGATATGAGGCCTAGCCACGTTCTGTTTATGATAAGACTAGATAGTTCCTCTACGGTTTAGATTTGACTAATTTGAAATTATGATAAAGATGAATGTATTAAAGATTTACGACGAATTATTGTTTTAAATAAAGCTTTTTATGAACACATGCAGAACTTCCATTCTGTATCTTATGCACCGATAAAATTTCTTAGATAGTACCCGTGGAAATTCCACGGTTTAAAAGTGATAAAATTAAGGATCTATGAAATAAAATACATTTTTCAGTTTTACCCGTGCTACTATCACAACTTGAATATTTTTCATGAGGATATTCAGAACTTGTGTATTATGGCCGTGTATGATAAGAAGGCTAATGACAAGAAAAAATGGCGTATTTCATAGTAATCCGGCGTCTTTGGTATCCACAATACAATGTTTATAATACATGCATACTCGTTCTGATTTTAGTTCAATATTTTTCTTCAGTAATAGATTGAAATAAATGGAACGGACACACACAGATGGAGAGAGGAAGATGAAGATACACTGTGTATTATATGAGTAAATTATAACAATGAACTTCAACTAAACAGCTCGCACGAAGACTTTGTAACGGGAGTGGTACGTTCAGATTACAGGACGAACGCTGCTCACAAGCGCACTATCTCTGTTATAACTTTATTTTTCATTGACACTTCTTCGTTGTGCTTATTTCGTGATAAAGTTATTAAAATAAGAAATCTATACGATAACGTCAGATACCACGCTCGCATAATGCTGTATCAATTTCACCACAGAAGCATTTCATTCGAGGTTAGACGTTAAACTTTCAATTAGACGAGGTGTGTGCACGCAAAATGTATGCATCGTATATTTTATGTTGTTACATTGATATCAAACATACTGATGTATACATTTTATGTGTACACAAACTGTATACAGGCATCGCTGGTACATCCCGTACCGTGCATAGGACATCTACCACCGTAGTATTTTATAACTAGGCGTTTCAATAACTAATGTTGGGTCATACCATATGTACAAATTTTATTGAAATTGTAATTTTACATTTTTTCTTTCTCCATACGAGGTGGTTCTTGGATTTTTTGCTCAATGAGATAAATACAATTCCCACGTAAATAATTTATATTAATTTTTAAACATGTATGTTCCAACTTGATTTTGATTCCAAAAAGACATGCTAAATCAATAAAATATTCACGCACAGAATTGGACTACGGCAGCCACCTCACGCGTTTAAGATTATCGAGACGCTGCAAGAATAATTAATTTAATTTTTTACGCTCCATGCGTAACATAAGAGCGTTCGAAATCGAGTTTAACACGTTGACTCCGATTGCCTGACTGGTGTAAAACTTCACTTTGTATGCATAGTCACTAGAAGGATCTGAAAAAATTACAGAACCTAACCTAAGTGGTACACATACGTACCACTTCGGAGTCAACGTGTTAATTGTTACAGAGCGCCGTGGATACTTAATTTGCTTTTAAATTTTTGAGGGATCAGTGGAAGTTGATGTTGTACGCTAGCATAATCCAACTCTGAGTGTCTCTTTACAAAATTTTCTCTTGGAAACTTGTGTAAAAAATTTCTACTGCTTTTTATAACTCTTCTTTTGACTTGTTTCACTTTTCTTCTGACTTGTATGAATTTATTTTTAACTAGTGGGAATTTCCGTCTGTATTCTAAATCGATCCCATCATGGAACTAAAATCAGTCTGCAGTTGTCTGAGCTACTTAGCTTCTCAGCAGAGTTTAAAGAAAGTTTTTCTATGAACGTTGTCCCTTATATTTACACTGAGTCCGGCCGGTATTACCTTGAAGCTTTTGACGCCGTTCCACCCATGAGATCAGAAGAAAAATTCATATGCCTTTTTGAGGGCAAAAATATGAAAGCATCACTCCAGAAATAGGGAAACCTACAAAATTATAATATGCAAATTCACTCTATTTGATTCAGTTGTTCTCAGTGACGAGAGCTAGTGTCACAATAAGTTTTGATGATATACATATTGCCTAAAAGAGAAAATTTGAATTCATACAAGGAGAATATTGAAAGAGAGGACACAGAGAAAATAGGGGCAAAGAATTAGGAAACAAGTGCTGCGACAGTGGCTGCAGAGCTAAATTTATGTCTGCCAAACCTACCTTTTACATAAAAACAGGGCAAAGCGTACAACTATGATTGTCCTCTGCCAACGGAGAAGTGTGGGAACTGTTTGGTTATGGTGGTAGAAGCCGTGTTACGTTATATAGGCCTTTAAATCACCTAGATTTTGTTCCGTCCCTTGAACGAAGTCACAGCCTGAGCGACCCTGGCTGTGTATCACATGGTGCACACGTTGCGTTATGCAGGGGACGGTGTAAACTAAAGTTATATCGCCTCCATTAAAGTAACTTCAGTCTACAAATCATAGTACGAGAACAAGGTTCCATATCCTTTTCGGGAGTCGGGTTGTTGTGCTGACTTCAATATTATCGAACTACTGCATCGTGGTTGGTTGTGATAAACGAAATTCTTGTAGTTTGTCTGACATTACTCTTACCGAAGAAACTTGAAAAATTCTGATAGAAGGATAAAATCTGATTCCAATATGAACAATTTGCAGCTTATACATATCCATTGTAGGAAAAATTAGACCTGGCTGAATGGCAACGGTTATTCATTATAATACCATGATGATAATTCTTAACCGTAGTTCTTTACTTTCCTAACTCTCTTTTTGTCCACTCCCCTTTTTCTAACTATGATTTTTCCCACATTGTTGTCCACTGCAAAAGTTTATCCTTCATTGCCTGTTAAGAACGTGATACTCTTTGCAGTACTAGTAGGATTCCTGAGTTCCAAACGAATGGGTATATTGAAAGGGCCTGTCCTCGTCAGAATGTCTTGGTGGAAACACCGTTACTCAGTGGCATCGGGTTAATAATAACGAATCAGCAACACTAGTTACAGGAGTCTGCTGTGTGTTTAGTTGTTGCGACTTGTTTCTTTTTGACCTGCTCTGTCTCGTGAAACAAAAACGAGTGTGTTTAATTTCACTTGAGTGTTTAGTGTTAATTTTGTTACATGTGTATTATGCAACAAACTTATTGGGAATATTCATTTCCGTCTCTCACTTTTTCTTAATATACGCATCCATCTCCTTGAGATGTCTACTACTGCGTTTTCGTTTCAGTTTCTTGTCTTTTATTAATTTACACTTCCGTTTCTTTGATATTTTTTATTTTATTTTACTGGTTCTAACTGGCTGCATCAACAGAACCCATAATTTTTATAACCCTGTGGTGCCACCTAGACCTAATCTGTAGTATTTCACTGGGATGATCGTTTTAATGAAATTCGATGTATGGCTAAACCCACAACAACATTATGATAATGATTGTAATATTGATAACATTGCTATCAATTATCAAGCTGCATACATTCCTATCCATACTTTCGCGGTTCCATCACTTAAAATACATCCTATGTCGACCCACCGTGTCTCTCCTCCTCTCCATAAACTTCCATATCAAAAGCAATACGTTGCTCCCCATTTGTACAGCTGCGTTGAATTATATTAACAAAAATCAATTGAATTCCATTCAACCCCATGATGTATGAAAAAGTTCCCCATGTAATAATCTTTCATACTTCTTCACGAGCACTCATTTACCTTATCAGTCCTTATCACTGATGACTAACAGTATACGTGAATGCTACTTCAAACGTGTGGAGAAATCAAGAAAAGTTGAGTATAGTCACTCATGACTACCAGACCACTGCTGGACGCTACATCATCATTACGTGTCAGACGAGTCAATGTCTGTAGCCCTGATTTTTGTTATTATTTAAATATAATTTACAAAAAAATTAGTTCATGGCTGTAAATAGTGATACGTGTATTTCTAGGTTAATGTTAGCGTTAATTATGATAACTGTAGGTAGACACGCATATATGTTTCATTACTGTCTGCGTGAATTATCACCATAGGTGCAAGGTGTGGCAATCTACATAGATTGCACAGGGAGAATTAAATTGACCTTTAACGTATGTATTGGGAGAAAATAGAGCTCAACCAGCCTGTCCTGATCTCTTATCTGGGAGGCCAATGATAATGTCTGTCCTCTTCAGCTTGTTTCTTGGAGAGAAGAGGTCTACCTATGTACCTTTTACAGAATTAAAAGAACTTGTTAGAAAATTTTATATTGCTTAGCCTATAGGTAGGCTTTTTTCCCTCGCTGTTGAGGCCGACGCGTCTTTCAGTACATCACAAACTCTCGTCTTTCATGCCCCTCTAGTCTCCTCCAATCCGCCTTGTCTCCTGGCACTGTATTTGTTACTGTTGTGGAAACTGATTTTAATTTTATTTCAACAATTTTGAATCTAATCTGCATGGTTGTCTTTGTTCTACACTTATTATACTCGTAGTTATAAATAACTTTGAAATAAGTTATGCTATGAGATTATGCTAAATAATTTTCATTCCATGATCATGAATGTTTGTTGCATGTAAATTTTTATTTTTAGTAACGAATCTTTAATATACCTTAATTTTTACTTCTTTGCGAACGTGTGTTGTATCTTCGCCCGCGTGCTTTGATCGTATTGACAGACATCGCGGCATCAATAATGTGACTTTCCATCTTATGAACGAATTGTATCTTATCTTCTGTCTTGTGCCTCATGAACTCCGATAACTGCTTTTATCACTCAAGCATTTTACTATGCATTACGTGCTATTTTACAGCCGCTTAATCGCTTTTGTTTTATCATTTCCTCGCTGTTTTATGTCTTCTTCCTCTCTTAATAGTTATCCAGTTGCGTAGTGAAATTTTAAACTTTAGTCATCTTTGAATTTTCATTCGATTTGGTACTGTGACTATGAGTCTATGTATACTCTAGAATGCATTAACCTTTGTAAACTTTAATCTCTTAACTTTTATGCTCACGTAAACAAAACGGAACCCATCTCATTTCTTTACCATCATTCATAAAATACTTCATTGACGCTTCTGCTCTTGGCTGAAAAAACATACTCAATGTACGTGTCTTACAAAAAATAACTCGCTCTTTGACTGACTATTACTCAAATGTTTTGTTTTAATTTGTTTTTTGATACAAACGTAAATATAACGAGTGAAATTAAAGAAAATAACATTCCATAAAAGAAAACTTCTATATTCTCCCGCTAATCTAGTTTCTTCTAGTAATGAGCAGTCAAAGTACATTATTTTAGGACGGGCTGGTTGAGCTCTTCTATTGCTCTATTATGCTCCTAGGATGAGCAGTAATTACTAAAATGCTGAAATGTGCAAACATGAATAGTGTTTCAGTAAGTTCCAGTTTTTTGATAGTAATTTAGTGTTGAACATTTGACAGGAAAACCATTTTGGCTGGAACATATCGTGTTGAACATTTGACTGGAAAGATATTGTTTAAACATATGTAAATGATATGAAGCACGGTGTGAGGGCCTATCATCCCCAGTCTCTGGCTTAAGCTGACTGGTAGTTGATGACCAGATGTACTCAAATTTATAGTATGATGTATGTATATCGTTTAGTTTCAACCAGGCAATTCCTTACCCAAACCAACACGTTCAAATCTCGTGTCATGCTTTTCTTTTATTCATTGGTTCATGCCACTTGTATTTCTTAATATTTGGTGGGCATGCATGAATTCAGTGGCATTTTATTTACTCACTGGGTCATATTATTTGTTACACTGCGTCGGCCATCTATTCATACAGTGATCATTTACTATTTCATTACGGACGCTATTGTGTTGATGTTTGTGTGCCCCATTCGTTTTATTACCCACATTCTATGCCACGATTTTTCTATTACTGACAAGTTATACATTTATTTATTCTATTACAGATAAACTATAATGTATTTATTCCACTACTGTGAAGCGGTGCCACACTTGTATTATAACTGATAAATGATGCCATATTTGTTGTATTACTTACCATGAATGCCACATTTCAGGCAACGGCCACCTACGTCCACAATTCTTGCGACGGATTCTCGGACAAGTTCTCGTTCCTGCTGTGGGGGAGCTTCTTGCAGGAAAACGGTTCGTTGACCTTCTGCATAAGATACTCAGCTGGCGGGTCCGAGTACTGGGATAACAACAGGGGTACTAACTACGTATTACAGTGCTACACCAGTCAGATCCGACCACAGCTCCACCAGCAGGCACTCCACCAACACGCAGACAACAGCCACTCAAGTTTGGGCGGCGGGTACTCCAGGCACCTTGGCAGTACCTTCCAGAATTCTCCTCCAACTCCCTCCGACAACTGGACGGGCACTTTCTTCTAATAGAAAGGTATGATTGTCCTGTTATTGCATATTTTTGACACTTAGAAGTCATGGTTAAAGTGGACAGACTTCAAAGACGCTTAGAACACTTACGAGCTACGGCTTTGTTAGGAGGATTAATTTTAGTTCGTCTCATGACTTTTCTAGTCCTCGTGTCATAGTTGTGCATTTTTTTGTGTTGGTTTGTGGTCATAGTGTCATTTTAGTCGTTGCTTCGGCATAGATTATTTAAGCTTTGAATTTTCTCCGAGATGAGAATGAGTAGTGCCAATTATGATGGTCAGTTAATTATTGAGCTAGTACGAATAACGTCAAGTTATTCATACATAGTCTCATCCTCACAGAGATGTCATGCTCACGGTAACCTGATAATGCTCCTAATTCCTTGTAAGATGATATACAAATTTACATAAAACGTACTTTGGGAGTTCATTATTAAATAACTGCTGTGAGCCGCAGTTCAGCTCGACGCTTAAGACACCGCTGACGAGCATCATGGTGGTTGCACTCATGTAAAACAATTGAGAAATGCAAACCGGTCGAGAGAAATAAATTTACCCTCAGTCTATCAACGGTACGTTCTTCTACCGTCGTTTTCACAACAGGTTAAGTTTGCTTGCTCTGAACACGACAGTTGGTAGTCGAACCTAGAGCAATTCAGGGTTAAAATACTTCAAATCAAAGTAAAGCAAATGTCTGTGGATAAACTACCATTGCATAACCTGTTGTGAGCCCCATACTTATCAGTGGTGTCTTTATTTCTTGTTCAACCTCATACTGCACGTCATTTGTTCAAAATGTTCGAGACTATTTTACTGAAACTAACGTAGAATTCAACATTCACCTATAGAATTTAATGTGATGAAGCTTGTACTCTTAGTGTATGAAATAATGATCAAAAGTTAACAAAAAGCGCTTCTATCACCGACAACAATCGTGTGTTCTCTGTGTATTCTGTGTATCACACTGTTGACTGTGCACGTGTCGCTCCATGCAATCCTAAATATCTAATGTTTCTTGTAAAGAAATATAAAAATAGAAATGCCTTTGGAATTGAACATTTAATTAGAATTAGTTCCTGTGTTCAATGCCATAAATAATATTCACGCATAATTAATTCAACATCAATTAGTGAAAAATTCCATGGTTTGTTTGAACACGGGAATAGAAGAAAACTCTACCGAATAAGAGAATGCCCAGTGCATATCGTAAGGAAGACAATGCTGCACCTGCAGTGTGTGTAGGTTTAGTGAGCTGAAGCCTTCCGAATACCGTGAATCTAGTCTTTATTTCGTAAATATATTATGTGTTAGAAGCTTACTTCTCTGGAATTGTCATCCACAAAGCATGGTAGTATATTTTTTAAGTCTTGTTGGATTTATATCAGATATTTATGAGTGAGAATTGAAAGACAAACATATTGGCCTTCACAATTTATTTTTATAATGGAAAATAAAATAGTAATGAATTGTAACTATAGTGTGATTGTCTTCTGTGCGAGCCAGCTACTGAACATAGAACAAAAATATATATTGAGCGCAGAATAAATATTTTACTTCGTTCATCAATAGTTTATGAGTGGTGCGAAGCATGAGAGCGTTTTTACGTGACGCTCTGTTTGTGTTCTAGCCCTTTCACAGGTGCTCTTGGGTGAATATTGTTGGTATTAAATACTAACCATTTTATTAAGGAAAGCGAAGTGTACGTGAATTATATTGTATCACGAATGACAGAAATAATAAATGAAAATGTATATTTTTAAGTTCCTGCTGGTATTAAACTAGTTCATAACGTATAGCAACATGACTTTAATATATATTTTCAAGTATGTGAATGTTGTAGTTAGTTTGTTTTTCCTGTTAATCATCTATATTCACTGGAGTTGTTTAAGATGAGCTGGGAGTATTTTCCTTCTCCGTATGGTGCAAGGGATTTTGCACTTCCCAAGTAATGACTTACTTTAACATAGTAATGAATTTACATCACTGTGTTAAGGCAGGTCTTCAATTAATTGCCTCGGATTTCTCGCAGTAGATGACGCCGTGATGATGTAGCATCATTCTGGCCCACGCATTATTTCTTCTAGATTTAAACTTCTCGAGTCGTTCAATTGATTTATTCCCAATTATGGAAACCTAAGTTGATTATAAAGACAAAATATTTGCGTTCAAATTATTACTGGTTTTAATAACATAATCGACATGAGTTTCTGGCAACTATTGAAGCCTCCAGTTGAGTATCTGTTGTCCAGACGCTTGCCTGGTTTTATCGCCTCTGTAAATCTGCAGAACAGATTCAGTGCAGTCTGTTACACACTCAGCCTCTGTTGTAAGATAGGCTTTGTTGTTCCCTCTTGTCTCTGTCTTCTTCCGTGACCGACCTATCACAAGTTTTAATTAATAATGAAACGGCCCGGTAAACTAAAATTTTTTTTCACAGTTTCAAAAATGTTTCTCAAAAACAGATCGTTCACCTTGGCTCAGTCTAAACTGTATAACCTTCCGAATTATATTTTTTGTGATATAAGTTGACTTCAGAGCGGCATTTGAACTTCAGGAGTACGTGGATTATTCGTGATTGTGGCAGGTTATTCTCGATTAAGTTCCGATTTAGTTCTATTTGGACGTCATTATAAATAACTTGGTGTTCACCTTTAATAACAATCTAGAAGTTCTAGCAATTACCACACAGCTACAAGAGCAGTAGTATAGCAACGTGAGTAGTGAAATAGTGGCGCAAGTAGCGGCAGGCTGCGTGTTTACTAACGCCGCGTTAGTTGCTCCGTCTTTAATTTTTATTTGTTACTACGAGCTAACGAACCGGTACCTACTACAAAACCAAACAATTAAAACTATTCAACCTTCCCGTACTAATACTCTTCTTAATTGTCCTCCCATCCTTCAAAACAATCACGCGATCAGTAACCATGCGACTAGCTATGTAGCGTTCTGATGCGCCCTAAGCCTAAGGATCTAGCGTCCTTCAAGATTGTTTCTTGTTGTATTGTGTTGAGGCCCCAGCATTTGTAGCAAATGTCTGTGCTTTCAATTGGTTTATTTTTCATCCCTCTTCTACTTGTCTACTCTACTTGTCTTTGAGAGGATTTCCGAGATCGACACGATGTGTATTGTAAGGTGCAGAAGTAGAACTCAATGTATTTTTATCCCCATTGCTCTATTTTTCTTAGAGGTACGTTATCATTAATAAGTAGGCCTACATGTATTTTTCTGGCAAACAGTTGGAAAATGCCTACTTGTGTAAGATTCTAAAAATGAATTATTGAAAGTTATTTCGAATGCTGGATTTCAATTATAATTTTTTATCTTGTCCAAATATTCTTCGGTTTCACTGTCGAGATTATTTTTTTTACCTTACCGTGAAAGAAAATAACTCGATTGGTACTATAGCGAGCTGAACGTTATAAGCGAGATTATATGTATATTCATTCACCGCCTCCGCTGACTTACTGTTTAGTTTCTTCACAAAGCTATGGGGCTTTCATTACATTTTTCCTGCAGAATTTTTTATTCGTTGGGAAGTATTGTCAGTGAAGACGTCATAAACATTCGTTCAAGTTTTTGTCTGCACAACTTTCTTTTTTTTAGACCTCATTAGATACGTATGATAAACAGTGATCAATCTTGTAGAAAAATAGGGTGCCCAAAATTCACAAGTGATTTCAGCTTTGTAGTCTTCGAGTAGGAAATTGTCATGAATTTTCCTTGCATGGAATAATCGGGCATTCAGTATCTGAGCAATAATCTTGTATTGTAAATGTGATAATAGTTTCAGCATTCGCATCTGCAGATTTTCAACACACCACGCTTACCATACGTGGCTAATGGAACACCAAGCAAGTTTCATAGTGATGGTAGAAAATGTGATCAAACAAGTTCTTAACTGTAGTGATGGTAGGAAACAGAATTGATGTAGCATCAAACAAGTCTTTTAGTCGTAGTGATGGTTAAAAAATCGATCGTTATACCATCAATAAACAATCTTGTATACATATTACGGGTGGTTTTAGCAATAGCTTTTGAAAACTTGGCTTCGAGTTACAATTAGCTTCCTTTCTCAAAAAATTATAGTTGTCGACGTGCAACGTTGGTAAGCTTGCTTTATTTTTACGCTGTATCAAATTACACTAGGGGTATTCTTTACTATTAAGCCTATGTTTGGATACCATGTTCCGTCTTAGTCGTAGTATTAATTCAAATGTAAGGAATTTTTGCTTGAGGTGCTCGGAATGCGCTCGTCTGGAAGACTTGGCTGTGCGATGGTAAGTAGACCTAAGGATTGTGTTCATAGTAGTTGCAATGAAATTTTCTGACGTCATAGTAGCACAATAGAGAAATTGGTCTGTATGGCCTTATTGAGCTGCATGTAATAGCATCAACTGCATAGTCATTCATAGGTCATTGGTCAATAATCTTTCGATGTACACTGCGCTAGTATTATTTAGACGTTGGGTTTCTTTCTCGATTTCTTACATCAAGTTCAGTCTGTAATTTAACATCTGTTCAATAGCCAGTGAACGAATTAAGTCAATTACTTTTGCGTCAGAAATGGTCTATCACCATCTGACACAATCGTCCAAAAATCCGTGGAGTACCAATCAGCCTGTGTTATCGACTTTTCTTTCACCAGAAAATGGACACATTGTACGAAATGAGTGTAGTACTACAAATACTTCCATCCCATAACATATGTGTATTGCTAGCGTCACGTTGCTGTTTCTCGGTGACATTTATTAGTGGCTTCCAATATCGCTTCATGCTCGTTCAGAAAAATTAGTTCAGGAAACAGGCTAGGCACCACTCATTTGCTTTCTTTACATCAGAAATGCAAAGACAGCAAATGTTTACTGCAGCCTATTCTTGATGCGTTGCTGAAACATTTGAGTGAAGCCCAAGTTACTGGAACTTGGCCTCAGAAGACTAAGACTTGGATCGTTGTGTAAATAAAGAGTTTATTATGATCATTTTAAACACTGTTGAATTATATCTGTACGTGTAGATTATATGTGTATCTTGGCTTGAAATATTTATGCAATTCTTAAAGAGTTATAAGGAATGCTTTGAATGTTTTAACTGTAGTCCAGGGTACCTATGTCGGCTTTGCATTGCCTTCCATCGTCCATAATTAATATCGAACTCTCGAACAAGATTATGAAAAAATGTGTACCTTGCAACAAATATTTTCTGAATAACGCCAATAGATCGTATAAGAAAGTGTTACTCATTAATTAATCGTTTTTTGCTTGCTTAAGACATGAAATTATTTGAGCTGGGAGCATGCACTTGTAAAACTAAAATGTAAAACCACTCGAAGCATTGAAATTAGAGGTGATGTTTTACAACCTTATTGGCACTGGCAAAGCGTCTTACTTACCTCTAGTTCTCTGCTGAAGTGGCATAACACTTATGCGTTGTTCAAAACTAGCTAAGAATTGGACTCTACAGCAGGGTCCAATACCAGACATATGTTGACTCGTTAATCTTTGATAAGAGATAGCAAAACTAGAAGCCCGTGAAAATTCTTTTTATTACACTGAGCATTTCGTAGAGCAGTTAATCGTCATCTAAATAACTAAAATTTCAGTGAAACTGCCAGGTAGGTAGGACTCTTAAACTCCTCTGAAGAAACTATGCTTCAAACATGTCGAATTGTAGACATGTACGTTCTTTTATGCAATCTACGACTGGTTCAGAATATACGTTACTAGATCGCTATTTACGACATTTTGAGTAGTACTCAAAAAGAGCCGTTGAGAGAATATATTATGCTATTAGTTTGTTCTTACGACTTTTTCAGTCGTACTAGTTGGGAGATTGTTATTGGACTGGTATGAACGACCTTTTTAGTACTGGTTGGGAGAATATTACTGATTTCTATGACCTGCCTCGATTAGGTTTCCGTTTCTTTCCTGCAGTGTGAGGGTCAGCGGCCGCATAATGTCGTGCACTGTTGCTTTGTACGATGCCAGTAGCTGATCTGAGTCAGTATTGTCAATGAAGCGAGTGATCGGTTTCCGTTACATCGAGGTTAGAACAGAGCCGCGTAGTTATAATTGCGGACTAATGTGTGAATATATCGCTGATGCAGTGGCCAGAAATGCACGAGTTGCATTAAAATATTTATAGCTTATTAGGGGATGTAGTACAAATGAGCTGGACTAGTAAATTTTGCTAATATAGCACTGGTAGCTGCTGATCGAATAGACAAATTGCCGTAATTAGTGACTGGAGGGTGTAAAACAGGATAATTAGAGTCGTAGATCCATCAGTAATATGTCATGGCAGTTTCACTGAAACCGGATAACTTGGATGAATAAATCAACGATCAGCTTAATGGACTGGAAAAAGGATAAGATCTAAACGCGTTGAATCAGACATCGCTGAAAAAGAAATAAATAAAAGGAAATGAGTCGTGATTGGGTGAAGATCTCACTTAAACAGCTTTACACTTCGCAATGAAGCATCGAGGGCTAGATAGAAAACGGAACAATTTCGCGAGTATATGGGCTCGGACTATTCAACTGAATTTACTCTACAGACAATAATTGAAAGATGAAAGTAGTCTGTGCAAGAGTTTCGAGCAGTATTGTTAAAATGACGTTCGTGGGTAGAGTGAGAAATCAGACGCTAATGCCAGGTGGGAGCGAGAAGGATCGAAGAGTCAAGTTAGTGAGGGCAAATACTAGTAGTAAGAACAAGCTAAGAGAGCCGCTCCTTCCAAGAAGTAAGAAATTGGGTGTGTTATATCACGTACATGTATCAAATTGAAGGATTAATGTAACAAATATCACAAGGGATGGCAAGAATGTGAGCCGGAAACTAAAATGAATAGAAAATGTGTGTGGGCCATGTGCCGATATCTTTGTTTAGCGCCAAGATTTTTCTCTTGAAGAGTTAGTGCGGAAGAGAACCGATAATATTATGCTACGATAGAGGGAAATTCTGTTGAACAAATTGGTTAAATTGGGGACTGCTTCACCCAAGGTGTAGGACAACTGGCCCGTGTCAGTGATTGCTCGATTTCAGGATGGAGGAGGGCAGAGAAAGGTGCAAGACAGTTTTATGAGGCAAAATAAATTTTTATCGGCATTTAAACGGCTGTAGCAGATCAAACTCCAACAATCTTATAGAAATGACTAACTAGCGAGTAGATATCTAATAAAAAATCTCTTAAATACTATGGTTCCAGAGGGAATTATGAACAAACCTTACCGTTAATAGCTCATAGTCCTTGCTGCATTTACCTTCACTAAAGTAGGAGCGTAAATAGAAGACGCCACCTAGTTTGCATATTCCTACATCTGGCCGGCCAATGTTTTGATTGAATGATACAAGTACATCACATGCACTATTACGATGCACAGGGATTGCAATACTCGTGGTGTAATCACAAACACAATTACGATGTATAGTCATTGTAATGCTCTCGGTACAATTACGAATCAAAGACAGTCGGGAAAATTGAACATGAAGCATACAATAAAATTTTCGTATGCTTCGACTCTTTCATTACTCCTGCATATAATCAAGTATTAATATGATAACAGGAACATGGCAAATATGGAAAAAACTAAGAGAAAATACTTGAGCTATTACGCAATACTTCATTGTTATTTCATAACCAGTTAAGATAACAGACCAACAAAATCTTCATTACTGTTATTACACTCAGAGGTTGAAGCGTCAGGAAGCATTTCAACGCGATCAGAAATTGGAAAATTAACTAAATTGAGAATGCATCTGAAGTTTTCTTGCAGCCAGTCAGTTGCATGGAACACCGGCTTCTCCTACAGGAGATAAAGACGTAGTACAAGGAATGATAAGGCCTACCTATCACAAAACTGAACTTACGATAGTCTCCTGCGACAGTGCTGCTGATAACGCAGCGCGCAGTCCCTACTGATGAGGACAGACACTATTGGCATACTCCTGCCTCCTGGGTGAAGCTCAGGAATTCTACACATGCCCTGAGGAGCGCCAAGTCCCTGAAATACGCTGAAGGACAATCTTCTTAAACTCACAACCTCAGGTGGAAGATTTTTCACAGATTAGAGAATTTCTACTTGTGAACAAATGTAACTTACAGACGACATTTAGAGCGCAAGACGGTTTAACCCCACAAATTCATCCCTGATCGCAACAAAATTTAAAAATTTATCCCAAACACGAGTCATTTCAATTAACCCATTCCCTCCAGCGGTACCATATTGTACCAGCTGATGTCTCACGGAATAAAAGAACATGAATTTTTTTCAGATCTTGAGTAGTTTACCCCCGTCGGGGAGAGGGGGGCAACTACTCAAGATTCTTTTTTTTTCTCGATAAAAACTACAAATACATCCTAATGACTATATAATTTCAATTTCCCCAAAATTCTGAAACTTTTTTCGGAGGGAATGGGTTAAAAATTTACCCTCAAAGCGAGACATTTAAACAAATTTACCCTCAACACGAGACATTTCAATATAAAAATTTGCTCTAAGCACGAGACATTTCATCATAAACGTGAGACATTGCGACCAAAAAATTTTAACGCAAGATTTAGATAAAAAATTTCACGTGAATCAGAAACACATGATCTCATGAAGGCACTGGGGTGAGAACTTCCATTGATAAAAGTATAGATAAGTTCAATACTCTGCGGTGAGACAATGCAGGTACCAGAACTTCTACTCATTCATCACCAGATCGCACAAGAAAGCTGTTCAGTATGAAGTTATGGAACTAGAAAATGGTGCATTAGTAAGAAAATTTAAGACAAAGCCCAGTTCAAGTTTAGTCATAAGTAATACAAGTACTTACGCTTGTCAGTTCTAGTGACTGCTCTTCACCAGTGCTAAAGTGTACGTCAGATTTTGCGTATACATTGCTAAATAGAAATTTAATTCATACTAGCAAAATTAAAAGTACCATGATCATTTCTAATACATATCACTTTGTTAGCACAACAGTCTATGCGTTATTTTACATCATTTACCAAATTATTTGATTGTTACATCACGTCTGACAAGTTCAGGTTTATTGAATAATAATTATTATTAATTAAATAAAGATAACCATCATCACTACATGCTCTTGCTTTTTTGCCTCACTCGAGTGTGTACACCTCGGAACTTTTGTTCAACAAGAGTATTTCCTAGTTTATTTATTTGTACCCTCTTAGTTTATTTGGAATGCGTTGCCTTCCAACAGCTGGAGACCAGGACGGAAGAGCAGAAAATCAGCAACTCCTACAAACTGAATGCTTAAAAAACTAAACACAATCCGCATCCTCAGAAAAGGAGACATCAGAAATTAACATTATAATTTGTATAAAATAATACTTGTAAGGTAGAACAGAAATAGAAAAATAATTCATTTCTAGGAGTAAAGACATAGGTATATACAGATGAAATTCTTGATAGTGAAAATTAATAAACATGTATAAAACTGTATTTAAAATTAAATTAACGTATCACTAATATCCTTAGAAAGAAAAACAACGCGTCACTAGGACATGAGAATATTGAAAACGCATCAAGAAAATGATGCATTTAGAATGAAATTAGTGAGGTAATTCTTGGCCCGTGCAGTTTTATATGATTCAATTTTATGAATAAATGCATAATGTATGAATGAATGAAACAAATACCCTGAAAACATTAACTGTAGAACTTTAAAAAAGAAACACAGAAGAAAAATTTTGAACTCCGCTCATCTTTATCCTGAACACAAAAGCTGGTGTCCTAACTGCTTCTTACAAACAAGCGCAACAAGATACAACAGTAGGAACTAGACGAATTAGTGTACCTCTACTGGCACAATATAATCCCGTGACTCACGACTACAACTACTTCACTACTACTACTACACATGAAGTGCCTGAAAGTGTGACTGATGTTCTCAATAGTATATTTTCAGCGCTCAAGAGTCCAGCTACGTCAAGCACCAAGACGCTCGATCAAAAGCGGTGAGCAGAAGAGACATCGAGTGCTGCAGCGGCTGTACAACCCTTACAACTGACGTGAGTTCTGGGCACAGCTACCAACCGTGGTGTTCACAACCAGCGATGTTTTGCTTGCTGTGAACACGGCGGTAGTGAGAGGTACCTGAGATCATCTTTACAACAAGCAAACTTAACGTAAAAGGGTTAATTGAGAAGTAACTATGAGCCAGAAACGCTAGTCAATGTTCGAAAGGATAGTCGATGCTAGAAAGGATAGTCGATGTCAGTGTGTCAAGAACATCAGACTAGATTAAGCAGTTGAATTTTCATCACTTTAGGCAGAGTGCTATCTTTTTCTGCTGGCCTACACGTCCACGTACTGAGAACGTAAAAACAACTTATATACACTATCAAATTAAGTAAAACCTAAAAATAAAAATTGAACACTATAACACTCCACTGACTCGCAACTTTTATTTGCACGATTGTCGAGAACATAAGAAGTCAATCCAGTAAAAAGTATTCCGTTATTTTCAAAGGGGCTTAACATTATCGGCTGTACGTTTGCTACGTCCACATATAATTTGTGACTAAGGTAAGGACATACAAAAATTCCTTGATCTAAGTTATCACGGAAATAAACAACTAATTGTACTATGAGAACTAATTGTACTACGAGCACTAAAATGCAAGAACTTTCAAGAGACCATAACGAACACGGAAAATCCATGGACAAGAATGGTAAGAAAATAGCTCCTACTTAGAATATCCACTAGGGATGGGCACGTCAAACACGAGTGGTGAGTTGCAGGGCCTGTAGTGCACGTCACACGTCGACGCGTTCACGAAGATGATCTTGCCATCCGTGGTGATGCCGTAACCTGCACACAATGCAAAGGATCAGTGTGCGCGCAATAGAAAATCCGCTTTGATTTATCAGACCACCATAATCAGGGTACACTGAAATAAAATAAAGTTTCATAGGAGGAAACGAGTCGCAGAGACTATATGCGACATTTTTCGTACGTTTTTTTGGTGTTAAGCGAGAATTTTGGTACACAGGCTCAGTAACGTTACTATAACGGTGGACGTCACTGATCATTGAATCACTGCATAACTCATATGAAAAATATGCATAAAATGTTTTTGTTTACATCACAATTTTTCAGCACTTCTTGGTCAACTCAATACTCGTGTTTACATCATTTTAACAGAACCGTTAAAATACGGCACACCTAGTTACTGGACATGATATTAAAACTACTAAATGATTTTCAGACTAAACAATCTCTGATAAGATATAATTTGCCAGGGTAGCTACCATCACTGGCCAAACAAAGTTTTTCTAGCGATTAAATTTTTCTGACTCAATCATGATTCTCTGAAGGTCTGCTGACGAGAATACAGGGATGCAAATGTTAAGAAATAATAGCAGATCTTCAGGACACTTCAGCTACTTGTCAAAGATAAGAATACGAATAAAACACGTACTACTACTGCGAGCATTGAATTAATTATATTACAGTAAACTAAATTCATATCTGTCTGCATCACACTTACGTGACGTACCAAATTGATTGAAGCGCGAGAAAATTACCTTGAACAAGTAAGTTTAACATAATACAATGGGCAAAAAATTCTCCAGTCTATATCACAAATAATAAGAAAGATGCCTAGTACGTTTCCAAATTTCTATCAGCGATAGAATATAACTAATCGCAACACTTGAAAGGTCTAAGAAAAAACAGGAAAAATCAGATGGATTCATGATACTACACACAAACTTCAGAAATGTAACAGTAATGATAAAACATTCGTATGAATGCCACACATATTCCAATGCTAGTGTTGAATCAAATCTTAACTTACTTTCATGTATGTGCCCATAGACGTGATACTTTGGTAGGACCCTGTTCTGCACGGTGGACAGGAGCTCCACACATCCAGCTCGCAGCTTAGAGATACACAGGTCTCCAAACCCCAGGGGCGGAGTGTGGGTCAACAACACATCGACCCCTGCAGGAATGCCTGACCACTTCTCCAGGCAAGCTGCTCCCCTCGGCAAGTTGAAGGCCCCGTGGCAATATTCTGGCTGCCTGCACAACGTAATTCAATGGAACAAATTCGATGATCCGCTACTGATTATGGAAAGGATGCAGGTTTATGAAATGATTTAATTCGATGAAGTTTTCTGGAGAAATAGAACTCACAGTCAACTGTAACGTGGCTGCCTCAAAGAGCTACGTGTATTTCAGGAGTGCTAAACACTAGGCACAACACAAACACAACACGACTACAAAGCAAGAGCTTTGGTTTCATTAATTTATCATTTTTCTAAACATGAAACTCCAAAACAAGGGATACAAAACGAAACATAGCCCTCAAGTTTCTGTGTTACATCTTGTCAAATAATTGATTTGCGAAGATTTTTCAAAAACAGCTCTAGGTTGATGAGAAAATTAAAGCAGCAATGTTTAACATTATTATTGAATCATTGAACATAAGTCAGTAAACAGACTTTATGATAGGTAAAGAAGAAGTTACTTGACTAAAGCATCGAATTGAGGATTTGAAGATGCCCAATGAACCTACCACGGCGTGCCATATATTTTCACGCCCGCTATGGAGATAAGGGAGTCCTGAAGGTAGATGGCATTGGTAAGCAAGGAGGCAGGATTCTCCAAAGGAGTCATGGAGACTTTCGGTTGTGAATGCTTATATTCCATCACAGATAACGCATAAGGAAGGTCATCTGCACAGAAATTGTGCCAGGGTAATTATAGTGTACTAACTACATAATCATAGTAGATAACATTATACATGTTAGGCAGTGCGATGTCTCATACATAACATTACCTTTTAAACTTCAACAATTTTAGCGAGTCTCCTGCCCATTTCTTTTGGTAAAGTAAGCATTAGGTGGTAATGTCTGATTTCTGGGTCAATATGAAAGATTAAACACATAAAACTGGAAATTATTAAATACTTAAATTTTCTCTGCCATCTAGATCCTCATTCCATGCATCAATAATTATAAACCTTTTCAGTTTCTGTATGATAGTCGAATGGTGTATGGTACAATGTCTGGTAAATTTCCTGGATGCAGTGGTGATACTTGCTGTGATATTAGCATTCAACTACTCAGAATAAAGTTTTTATTAAGATGACTTCTGACCTGTGTAGCATAACTTTGATATAGTAATCTGAAATAACTTTCAGCTAAGGAAAATGTGCACTTTATTTCAGTATCATTCATGAATTAAACAGAAAATTACCTGCATCCTGGGATTGTTTGGAGTTTTTTATTAGGGAGTTGAACTTTGGATCAAAACTGAGCTCATGGTTGCCAGCAATTACCACCTTGTGCTTGTGAGGCAGTTTACCTGTAAAATAGTTTGAAAATTAGTAATTGCCTACAATTCATCTTTTATAAAAGTTTTTTCACATGAAAAATTGTTGATGATGTAAAATTTTCTTTACCATACCAACTCACTGGTAAGTAGAATTAAATTGCTGCACAATAATATCCTTTTTTTTCACTACCAACAACTGAAATAGTAGTAGAATTTTGAAGAAATTTTTTTTCAAAAAAAGACATTTGGGAGTTTTATTGCAGTATTAAAACCCATTACAATTTGCTAAAAGCTTGGTGTGAACTAATAGCTTCTATTGTGATTGGTCTGAACTTTCTTCAAGATGATGATGGTACATCTTGAACAGTTACAACAGAGAAGTATAAGTGTTCCTAGTGTAGTGTCAAGACTTGTATCCATATTTCACATGGGTTTTAGATACTTTAAGGTTTAAGCATCTCACCCACCAGGTTTCAAATTTTCCAAGGCTACAATTGTTATATTAAGTACTAGCATATACCTTAACATGATGAATAGTAAGTTATACTAATCTGATCAAATTTACAGTACTATCACATCACTAAAACTAAAAATACATATTCAAATAAGTCCCTTATAATTATTCCTTACCTAGCCATGTATTAAAACCTCTGATTTCTTGAATATCCCCACACCTTGTAAAGTCTCCAGCATGAAGTAACACATCTCCATCAGGAATTTTGAACTTGATCTGAGATGTCACGCTGTGGGTGTCACTCATGCAAACAAATCGCAGCATGTTTGCAGCAGGGGGAGAAGTTGGAGGGACAACATTTAGTTTCCTAACTGTTTGTGAATCTTTCATCTCTTCCCATGCTAAATTGGGTTCATTGGTGAGCTTGTGAATAGATATGACAGTAGAATCAGAGCTCATTGTGGTGAAAGTATTTTTCTAATATCCCTTTGCAAATACAAGCACAATGGCTTTGATGGGTTTAATTGTAAATTAATTAAAATCTTTCAAGATGAAATGAAATAGATATATTAAAAATATAGAAGACTAGAACTGTAATGTAGAATCTTTAATAACAGTTATCTGGAAAAGAAAAATGCAGCCATAAACCTGATAACTGATACAAGCATAAAAATAATTCCACTTATGAACCCTTCACTTAACTCTAACAAAAAAGTATACTTTCCAGTTCCATTTAAAAAAAAGGCAAAATAAACATACTACTGCATGAGCAAGTAAATGACTAATTGTAGCAAGTTCAGAACACACATTGTCTTTTTCTGATGTTTCTTCATCAAATGTATTTCCTACATATTAAACACCACCTTAATATTGCTCAGTAAACATCCAACAGCTAGATCTAGTTTTTCTGCACTTTTTAGAACTTATTTGTGATGTCTAAATAAAACTGCCAAAATTAACTCTTTAGGATGCTAATTTAACATTCTGCCAGCTTTCACTTTAATTTAATTCTACAGCAACTTGGAAAAGCTCTTACTTCCTATTAGCACAAAGTTACAATTTAATGTATTTGTTATATAACATTATGATTACTCAATATTTATGATACCTGTCTTACACTTTGAGCACTTAATTCAATCAATTTCAAGGTTTAAATTAATGCCACCTACATTTTCAAGTCAATTTTGTTGTTAGTATAAAATCAAAAACATGTCAGTCTAAAATCACATATTTGCCATCAGTGTATTTAATTATATACTTGAAAATTGGCACAATCATTTTATCTTTCCAACTTAATTTTGTATATTTTATTTTCAAGCTTAACCATAATGCTTCAACTACACCATTCATTGAATACCATAATGGCAAAGATTTTAAAAACAATGCATTTTAAAAACCATCCCGGTAACATTTTATATAACTTACCCATTTACTTTGAAATACTATGCGTTTCTACTTCATTTCTTAGCATAGCGATAGCTTCTGATGCAGTCCAAACAAAAAGTGCAAAATTTTTCATAGTTCTTACAATGTTTGGCAAGATGATCGGCACGGACGGAACCAACCACGCTTCGGCTGACCGGAATCGAATAAAAAGTGTCACAGGCTTGACCTCCTTAAGTGAATCAGCAGATGACACGAAAAACTGATGATTCATGAATCATGACTAATAGTCCTACCTTCGTGTATTCACAGAGCATGGAAGCTACTATCTGCTATTAGGAAGATGAATCAGAGATAAGATTATAATGCATTGTCTGCAAGACGAGAATCAGAGTAAAATACATGTCAGAAATAAAATAATTCGAATTAGCCTAGAAGTTAGTATTTTATTTTTAAACGACAACCAACTTAACCCATTGATGAAAACTGGCTATTCAACTTACCACGTTAAAGAAGTTATATAATTTTATTCTCTTTAGATTATTACTAGAAATAAAATGCAACCGCAACGAGGCGAGTACCGAACGTGTTCTGAACCAGTTATACACAGCACTCTACGACGTTTTTTTTTTCGATAGTGTAGTGAAATAATTTAAAAAATTGTATGTGATAGATTGACTTACCAGTCTATAATAATTGGAAAATGCCGGTCTATCGGGTTTTCTTAATGGGGTTCCTGTTTATTGGAGCTTCGGAGACGAGTCCATGCAACCCCATGTCTCCAGAAAAGTTGATTCGTGCTTTAAGGATCAGCTTTCACACTGACTGAAAGAAGTTACAAGACTACTAGAAGTTACAGAAGTTATGTAACTACTTGCTAAGCATGTGGGCTGTTTATGAGAAGGTGGATCTTCCAGTGATGCCCTCACTTAGCTGGTTCATTAGCATCGAATGACTCATGATGGCCCTAAAAGAATTACTTTAGACGACCCTGGCTCACAGGAGAAAAACTCTGGGATGCCATCCTGTTGTATGCCTGTGTATTAGAAAGAACTGAAGGCTGCAACAAAGGCTCCAGCCAAACGCTGGCTTTCAAATCTAAGTCTAATCATCTAAAGGAAGTCTAGTCAGCGTGGTTCAATGCAAAATATCAGTCCAATTCTCAGTGATATAACGATTAATACAAATTTTAAATGACTCAACTGTATCTATTCACAATCTCAACCATCCGAATCAGCCAGGGGTGAGTGGGACTCATTGACATTGACATTGACTGTGAGAGCAAACCGCTCTCACGCAGTCAAACTAGAAAACACAATTTCATTACCCATACAAAACGATTTCGGCGTTCCACAAGGTTCTATTCTCGGTCCACTTCTGTTCTCGATTTTTATCAATGATTTTCCATCCATGCCGTCAAACACGAGAATTTCTATGTACGCAGATGACGTACAAATTGCAATGACAAGCGCGCTGGCCAAACTATCTCAGACAAAATCAAATGCTGAAATACTTTTAAAACACGTAAAATCATGGTACGACCAAAATGTTCTCAAGCTTAACGCAAACAAGACACAGTGCATAATTTTTGGTTCCAAGAACACAATAAAAAAGCTCCCGAATTTAACTTTAACGTTAGGAAATAGCATTATTGAACCAGTAGGAAAAGTAGAAAATTTAGGCGTCTGGTTTGATCAAAACATGTCTTTCACATCCCACGTGGAGAAAACATGCAGCAAAATTAACGGTACATTGATGTTCCTTCACCGCGTGAAGAACATGCTTGACGAAAAAACTAGATTGTTAGCTATCCAATCTTTGGTGTTATCCCGCTTTGACTACTGTGACTTGGTCTGGGGAGATATACCTAAAGGTCTTCAAAAAGAGCTACAGAAATGTATGAA
>VCRD01001241.1:0-20544 GCA_006783055.1 Trinorchestia longiramus
GTGCACTGTACTGCTGTGCACTGTACTGCTGTGCACTGTACTGCTGTGCACTGTACTGCTGTGCACTGTACTGCTGTGCACTGTAATTTCTATGACCAACTAATCATTTATTCTCAGCAAGTTTGTCAGTTTGGAGACAGTATTTCTAAATGATGGTCCACTGTCGCAAATCTCTATCCCTTGAAAAAAGAGCGTTTTAAGTATAGCGCTTATTAAGATCATAAGCAGCAAAATTCCCTTCACGTTGTTAAAATTGTTGTTGATGATTACATGCTAAGAACTACTTGAGATTTATTATTATTTACATTAATACCCTTGCTCTGTGTCTATTATGATGAATTTTTCTTCTAAAGGGTGATTATATTTAGTAAATCATTTGAGTGAAGGTGTTTCGTCGGTATTTTGATTTCTTGCACATGTTGAAATACACGAGAAATTTAGAACGTTTATTAACTTTCCGTCGGGCGCAAGCTTGCAAAGGCTGAGCAAAATTAAAGGAACTGTACCTGTCAGATCAGTTGCGCCCGACGGACGGATAATATCGATAACAGAGTACGCTGAAACTACGGAGATCATCATGGTTGAATGTCGTATCATAAGTTTGTACCTCATTGGGTGGCCTCAATGCAAGTTTCCTTAAAAGGGCCAAGTTTATTTTTTTCGTGCTGTCCAGCGAAAAAATAGCCGTGCCTGGATCTAAGCGTAAACTAAAGCTGCTGCCTTATACTTCATGCAAAGCTTGTACACAGTTGCTCAGGCTGGTCAGAGGCCCTCTAAGAAAAACAACATTCATTCTTCAAGACGATCATTTTGAGGGCGTAAAAAATCCGTAGATTTACATCCATTGTGTTCAGTAGCTGGTCGTCTCATGCATCATTCGACTTCGTAATTACAGCGTCAAGATACCTGATTTGCTGTGTTTTTGTCCTATGCCGTGTTTGGGTTATGCATGAAAAGGAGTCCCGGTGTGTAGAAGACTCTCAGGCTGATCGTGGAGGCGATAGTTCAGCTGGAGACAGACGCTCTGGCTATGAAACTCATTCTTTATTTTAACATCTCTTAGTTCTCTAAAACTTCATAAAGCTGAAAACGACAATAAAGTTGCTCTTAATAGGGGAGATAACATTTTTATTAGTGATATTAAAATGCACATAAATGCACGTATCAAGTGCATCCTGAAGAGATAATACGCTTGACAATCTTAAGTTACTTCTTCAGTGCCTTCGTAATACACTCCGTCTGTACTTTATTCATGAAGGTCTGTGTAGAAATATGTGCGTATACATTATCGTAAATGCATCGATAACTGTATTTACTCGATATTTTAAATTTAGAACACTATTTGAACGTGTGCAGCTTTTGTCTTGCCTCCTTGTCAGCGTAAGTCAGCTCTTCCCTTAAATTTCGTGCCCTATAATCTAGAATGGCCTATGTGGTCCTTCGCATTTTTGCCTGTTTTTGCTTCAGTAATTAATGCTCATTGGTTGTCTTATACTGACGCTCGACTCGAGTTCTGCAAAAACTTATTTGCCGTAGGAACTCCATTATATTTTCATATACATGTTCTCTTTTTGTAGGGGGCTTGTGGAATGTAAGACGAAACTGGCCTGTTTGTTGTGTGAATATGACAATAAATCATACAGAGACTGTGATTTTCTTAGGAACACGAACATTTGGGGTCTCTTTTTCTGTGTTTTCTCGTTTCCAGTCTTAGCTCAGCATTACTTTCATGCAAATGATGGACAATTAATTTTATAGTTGAGAGAGCAAGGTTGCTTTTATTTCATTAAAAAAACTTGCATCAGTTCATTGATTCATAAAAAAGCGTAGTGAAACTCTATGTTGCTACTGGAGATAAGTATTCCGTTTGTACCAATAAATATGGTGAGTAGCATATGCCCTTTAGAACAAACTGAAAATATATTTCTTGAATCAGTTATTAGATTTCAAAGTACGGTGTTCTTTAATGGAATTGTATGTGTATACTCAACGAGGAAAGGCAAGCACAAGCAAGGCTTACACGATACATATTTATATTAATTATGTATTGTTGGCTCAATTATATTCGTCATTCTTACCCAAGTCTTGGGGTAGAAATGACTTGACTGTAAAGAGCTAACTCTGCTGCAGTGCCTTATGAAACCTCGTGGTCCTGTTATGACGTTAGGTTGGTTCCGATGCCAGAATTCCTTTTTGTATGGCTGGCACTACACAAGTTATCAAATGGAGTAGCGGTAGAAAGTACGTGATCATGACCTACAACGCAGCAGGTCAAACTGTGTTACAGTTACCTTCGACCTACTACGTTTTATAAGCTGGTCCACTGCTCCAGCCTACCTATGCATAACCTACCCTGCATGGCGCAGCAGGACCACTGTTCCAGCCAACATATACATAACCTACCCTGCATGGCGCAGCAGGACCACTGCTCCAGCCTGCCTACAACCTACCCTGCATGGCGCAGCAGGACCACTGCTCCAGCCTGCCTACAACCTACCCTGCATGGCGCAGCAGGACCACTGCTCCAGCCTGCCATCTTGGTCCGTGTGTCCCTCGATCTCCTCTCTTCTAATTAATGGATGACAGGCCGGGGTGTGGGGAATGTGCGGTCTGGGGAATCCTAGAGATTCTCTCATGCGCTTCCCCAGCCATCAGCACACAGTGGGTGGGACTCAAAGAAGCAATGCTAGCTCTCGTTGGCCAGCAGCTGCTGTTCCTATACGCAGGGGGCGCCGAGCCCTGACTCCTCCTCCTCTTCCTGTTCTGCAGTGACGTCCCAATAGCTAGCATCAGGTCTGGGGAGCGTCGTCCCTTGGCTCCTCCTCATCTCAGCTCTTTTTATGTGTATGCTCTTGCCGTCCAATGGTACCGAGAGGCCAGGCGCTGCGCCCCCCATTGGTCCGAGCTCACGGGGATAAGCGGCCGCCGCTGCCGCTGCTGGCTCTCGAATGCTGATTTACGGCGAATCCTTGGACCAACGCACAATTTTTATTCGGTAATTATGGTCATAAATTGGAGCGAGATGACACCCCGCTGCGGCGTCGGAGCCTCGCAGCCTGGGCATCATGGCAGCCCTCACCTTGCCTCTTTTCAGAGTTTTTACTCATTTCTCCTAAGAGAAAGCCTTCATAACGGTAACGGCAAAACTGCTTTGCTTTCCCTTATTAGTGGCCACTTGCGAGCAACTTCGTTGTTGCCAAAACTCTGGTCTACTTGTTCAGCTGCCTCGAAACTTTCTGTTCTTCATATTTCCTCACGAAAAAAGAAGCCCCAAGTTTTTTCAAAACCCATGTCATGAGTAATTACTAGCTTAGTTTAGAAAAACACAATTATAAATTTTTAATTCCAAAAATTCCACAGTTTACGATAACCTTAATTTGTTTTCATTCTTTTGGCCTGATGTGGAATGTAGCTTGCATGTAGAAAAACTAAAGGATTTCAGTTTATGATCTCTTGATTGATACTGATTTTTATAGGTTACATCTTCAATATTGCTAATTTTCATCGATTACGATTAATCTACTGATATCTTTAAGGTTAGATTGATAGTACTAGAGAACTGTTATTAACTTTATAGTTTCAGAGAAATGCCTCTGCTGTTTTTACACTAGTGTCTATAAAATGAAAGCATTCTGACCTGAAGTAATGATAATCTCATGAATATAACAGTGGCTAGCTAGGCCATTTCTTGGCTGTAAAATACTGAATAAAGAGATCCCGTAAAATTCCACTTTGCGATGAGCACCGATAATATCTGATCACTGTGTGGCCACTTCAGCGACACAACACCATACAAACTTGGCATACATGTCCGTCAACAACGATAAATTCTCAGGCCTACGCACTTCTTTATTTCTCTGGTCGCTTTTTGATAGAACTTAATAAGAACGTCACCTCGAATAAGGTACTAATGATATCAAAGTGCGAATTGCCTACCGAACTTGAACTGCGCTTTGAATTACCGAACTTCTGGGAAAGATGAAATGTCCACTAAATCTGAACACCGCCGTCAGTACCGAATTTATGTTGACAGAGAAGAAATGCTTGCAATTGCATCTGTTGAGTGTGGAGTAATTCAGCTATGCGTGACATGATCTAGACCTGCCTAACTCGTCTAGTGAAGTGTTTTATGCAAGTGAGTGGCTCTCCACATATCATTTATTTTAATTTAAGATCTCGGGGCCTATAATCGGAAATAATATTGTTGCAGTACAAATTTATTGAAAAAAATTTAACTGTATTTTTTATTGCGTCTAATTGTGCAAATTATTTGTCTTTACTAGACACCGTCAATGAGCCATACATCAAGCACTTATATACTGTATGTTTAGCATTGTATCGAGGCAAACAACTGAGACAGAAGAGTCTTCGGAACACTTATTCCTACTTGTGCATAGTGCTACTAAGCATGGCTCCAGCCATAAAATGGTGCAAATGCATCGCATGACACGTATACTGTATAGTAACATCTAGTTGCAGGCATATTACTCACATAATATATATATATATATAAATTTATATAAATAGAATATACGTCGTTAATTTCAGGTATTATCAAAACCTGACCAGACTAAGACTGTTTTCAAATTTGAAATCGGCATGAAAAATTGTAGTGGAGAAATTAAAAATCATGTCAGATATTTACTGCTTGCTTATCAACGTAGCAACAAGAATAAAAAAGCGTCAATTCTCAATAATAATAAATTTTAATTAATAGTTCAATTTTGGAAGCTGGCCGAGACGTTAATGAAGTAGAACAGTAACAGGGAATGACACAAGGCTCGTTTTAACATCTTCAATAAGCTAATAAATTTCCTATCTGAATACACTATGTAAGAATCGCATATTCCATTGGATATTTTACAGTTTGCATGTTATTATCCATGTTATTAGAATGCCGTTCAAATGAACAGCTTTCTGTCACAAAATAACTAGTACGGGGGACGTAATCATCGGAAAAAACGGAAAAACGTTCCTAAAATACCTCTTATCAGACCCTGGTTTTGGTTGGAAGGTCGTGAATATCTTAACCCTTTCATGCCTGAATAACTATGTACTGGAATATAAACTTATTTTATGATAAGAACGAGTTAATAGGAGCTCAAATAATATGAAAAGTTCATCAGTTATGTAACATTATCTCTGTAACTAAAGCTATATATTGCATTATTTCTACGTCGAAACTACTTTGAAAATAGTTGCGGTCGCCAACTCGAGGTTTTCACACTGCATTCACACACTAGAAATGATCATTCATGACTGCGTATTCTAGCCCAAACTCAAGTAAGTTTATTTGTTTTTCAACCAGTTACGCCCATTTTGATTTTATTTGTTGTATCAATTTTTCTTAACGAGCGTGAATGTTTGAAATCGTGACAAGGGTAGCGAAGATTAGAAAACTTTGAGGACATTCAATCTCTGATACCTAAAACAACTGACTTCTGGTGACAGACGACTTATGAGCGTTGGTAAGAGCAGTGGATCGCACGACGTCTTAATGCATCGTTCGTTAGTGTCCTCGTGTATGACATTCAAGTTCAACTCTATCGCTTGATTGTCGCTGATTTTTGTCGATTATTGCCTAATTTACTCTACTTTCAGTTGATAATCGTTTTATTGATCCTGATTTTTGCAGATTACATAATCGATTTTACTGGTTTCCCTCGATTAAAGCAGATCCCTAGAAATCCTTAATGATAGTTACACACTACCAAATAATTGCTAGTAAATTTATCGTTTCAATAAAACTCATTTTTTTACGATTACTCCTATATTTTCAATCAAGCGATTCGATTTGCCCCACTTCAAGATCCACTAGATTCTGGGACGGAATTTGACGGTAAGAAGTGCACTCACCACGTTGTCTTATTGTTCTGAGCATCTTCGGAATACTTGCGTTCGCTCCGGCCAAATTTGAACGTTTTGATGAGGGACCTCCCGCGGGTGTTGACTCTGCGAGTTAGCGATGGCCGGTGTTGACGTTGCCTGGTGGTCATCCGACCACGACGCAGCATCGTCTGGCCGTGTTTGTCCAGGTCCCTCATAACACCTGGTCATGCTACTACAAGATCATGTGTATCTGCTGGCTGCTACTCACCAGGCGCTACGGAGGAACTTACTTGGTTCTGTGTCATCTTATGAGATGTTCTTGGCCGTCTAGAGGCGGGGAAACTCGAGCGATGAAGTGTGCGTGTTTTTATGTAACTCGGCGGCGGTAGATGTGTACGTTTTATGCCAATTGTGCGTATATTTTCATTGTATTTGTTGATATTCCTCATTGACGTTGTCACCATAAAACAAATGTTGTGTTTTAGTATCACTACTCCGAGCACCGAATGCGTGTTTCTTGTTTGCGTATACTTTATTTGCGATACATAGCAGGGCACTGTCGGATAAAGTTTTATATGTCTAATAGATACATTGTAGTGCTAAAAGACTTCTACTAGAAATTTTCACAGCGTCTTTCTCACATAAAGTCTTAGGCATAATTTGAATTTTATTTTCACTGAGCACAGTGACTGTTTCCCGATGTGTTTCTATTGACGATGACAACCTAATAATTACACTGAATTGTGCAGCCTTGTATGAATAATCAACGCCTCATTGAGAGAAAAGTACCAGCGTCGAAACTAAAATACGTACGTCTGTTTATTTTCACTTCCCAACCAGCTTCATGTTCAATATGAGTCTTTTAGCTCATCACTAACGAATCTCGCTCTCAGTGAGCTGAATCATTATATCGCCACCTGCTCTGTTTGCAACTTCATTGTGGTATGATTGAAGCCTTTTGAATTGTTATTATCGATTCAACACGGTGTCTCACTATTCATGTTTTTTGTCAACCGCGGTCCAGACCATTTGGAATAAAAATGTTACGTATTCTTTCCGAAATTTTAAGTTTAGGGCCACTTACAAATGCATACAGCAGCGCAACTTCGTGGAACACATTCCCACAGCTCGCGTAAAATAGGCTTATTCCAACTTTTACTTCACATTCAAAGGTTTATTTCGATTTTAGAAGTATGTGCAAACTGGCTGGGGACACGTTCTTAAAAATGTCCTGCAAAACGTCTTGAGTGTCCGCCGCTTCTCGAGTGTTATGTCCGCCCTCCAGCAGGCCCTCTGATACCAAAGAGCAACACTCTCAAAAATTGAGGATTTGTCCTTCCAGCGTCACCAGATGGATCTTGGCCACGTGGTTCTGCATCGCCCCCTCATAAACTGATCGATAGGATAGATATACGAGACACGTTTTTGGAATAGTGGTACACATTACGCTATGTTCTGGGTGATGCTTAGAACATGTATGTGTGCGTATATGCGAGTAATATATGGCAGTATGAACGAGTATTTATGTGAGTATATAGTCCTATGATAGTTTTCCGCATAATGTTGAGAATTATGGCGATACGTAAGTCTAATTGACGCTATTGAGGCTGAACTTTTCATCTGACATTTTAAAAAGTAAAACAAAGTATAGATGCAAAGTCGTGCCTGCACATTACTGCATAACTTGAAGTAGCTGACATGTCTCCGTATTTCGAACAGTGCCGCTCGAACAAACGTTTAATTTATTTAATTTACAAAGATTTTTGTTTACAAGCATACAAACATGAGGTTAGTCAGCGAGGTAGACATGCTATAAAAGAATTTGTGAAGTGATGAAAAACGTTTTGTTCCTAGAAATGAGAACTTTTAATCGTTTCGTGCCGTGATGTCTTTCACTCCTTCATATGAATACATGTATTATTAACACTTATGCATGTATTATTAACATGTATTATTAACGTGTTTTATTAATATTTATGAAGTTCCTGATAAACGTTTTAAAAAACTGTGTTTTCACGGAATATTTATCGTGTGAACGAAAAGACGTTTTCATCAATTGTTTTTCAGTTCATTTGTGTAAGACAGTTTTAAGCAGTCGATATTTTTGCACGAATATTTTCAAACAAGTACAAGTTTTACTCGTAGCTGTTTATTTTATTGCTTCAACCTGTGCTAGTAAAAATAATATTTTGAAATTTTACAATTTTAATGATCAATCGGCGTCCGCGGTAATATTTTGTTCTCATGAGCGATACAAAATTTATGTTCATTCGTTCAAAAATATTCAATTTGCAAGTTTCATGTTTCGTATGTGTATTACCATTCCTTCTGTAGAAAATATCATTTTAAAATATTGATCATTTGGGATTTCACGCTAGTTTTTGACATGAAGTATGTTTTTACATATAGTTCTATGTGATAGTTTGGCAGTGTAAATTATAAGTTTTTATCAGACAAATCCAGGAAGTACGAAGGCGTATATTTTACTAGAGTTTTCAGCGTATATGTTTAATGATGTTAACATATAAGGCCTATAAACTCACCAGACGCGAGTCTATAGAAGTTACTGTATTATTGAGACTAGACCTTAGTGTGTTCTGGTACCAATGAGGCTAATTAACTGATACTTGAGCAATTTCAATTTCAAACCCTCAATTCATTTCTAGGATACTTTTTATTTTTCAGTTATTACAATTCATTTCTCAGGACGTGTCTGTTTTATTTGCCGTAAATTAACTCGATATTTCCCGTCTCTTTCCATGTACCTGCTGCCATCCACCTGCCGGTCCGCATTGACACAAGCAGCAGGCTTCCAGGGTGAGCGTGTGAACCAGCCAACTCAGAGTTCAAAACTGCAGCACCGTGGCGCACTTCGCAAATGTGACTTTTCCCTAACCTGGACTCTGTATTGATGTCAAAGCTTATGAGCTGTTCATGTCTTATGTTCGTGGGAATAAATCCCACCTATAAATACGACGGAAATCCGACGTGGGAGTCAGCAAAATCGAGTAGAATGAATTTTAGTCAAAATTGGGGATTAAAATCACTTGTTCATGTAAACCAAAGAGGTTCCATAACAATCATTCACCAGTAATTTATCACTGTTTTATCAGGACGTGTGGCCTTCATTATTCAAGTTTTTTGTTTGCACCTTAGCTGAATAGAACGAATCAATCATCTGGATGGTTTTTAAAATTATCACTAGCAGAAAGAAATTTTATTCATTAAATGAATATTTATTCCCTCGATCACATCTTTAAAAGAAATTTTTTTAACTTTTTAACTTGTGAAGGAATTTCATCTTTATTCTGTAATAAACATCTAATATTTTGCTTTTAATGCTTTTATCGTATCGGATAAAATTTATTCCTTGCATTTCAACGTTTTATTGATAAGCATTATTCGATAACTCCGAATTCTTACTTTCAGTTGGATTACAACTGTTAAATATTTTAGATGTGTAGATAATTTTTACAATTTTATCAATATGAGGAAGTCATTTGGAAAGTTACATAGCGAACTAAAATGCTGTATATAATTTTTCTCCCTTGACCGTTTTATTACTGCAGTTTTTTCGTGATCATTGAAAAGTGGTGGAATGATTTCATTCTCTTCAATATTATTGATATTGAGGATACTGTTGATAAATTTTACTCAATTTTATAGCTTCACACTCCCACTCGGTCACTTTCGGATCTCCGGAGAATATCATTCATAAACAGAATAGAATAAAACGTGACAACAGGAGCAAGCCGTTTGGTTCATTCTTGTGCTGCTCCCCAAGTCCCATGCTGTTCAAGTTCATACTTGCTGAAAGTTAGCCTCACCTAAAAAAACGGTATCCAGTATACCAAGTCAAGCACTGAAACTGGAAAATCTCTGCAGAGTCCACGATGTTTGAAGTCACATTTGTGAGCTGCTCCCACTTCACTGGGTAGCTACTATTTTATAGTGCATTCCGCGCATGGTGGTGTGGGCGCCGTGCATGCTTTAGGGCGCTTAGTGAGCTGATGTATGTTTCGGCTTCTTAAAATGTGTTTTGTTTTAGTTGTTAAAATCAAAGACTTTTCAGTTCCATATTTTTAATTTACTTAATCCTCTTCCAGATTAAACTTTTTGTCTTTTGCTATGTTTTTAGCTCGATGGAGCAGAGCTGCATTTCATACGTCATATTGTTTTTATCATATTTTCCACCTAAATTTTTTTGTGACTTGTGCGAACTCGCATTAATTCAAGAGATATTTACTTTGATTTATTAAGATATTTCTTCAGCACATAGTCTTTCTTTATACACTTTGTTTTACTGATCAAAAACGTTTCAGGATATTTCCAAGAAATGCGGTGTCATTTTTTCACTAAAACAGAACGATTTGATTAATTTATCCTTGTTATTGTTTACTTGACAGTATATTAAAATCTGTACCTTCAGTGGATATTATTCGTAACTATTGTCTTTGCTATTTACTGAAAAAATGAAAATGTTCACATTTTAAGCCGTATGAATTTTTTCTTTCAGAACAAAACAATAGTTCATACTGTTCATAATTGAGCTTCAATATTGAAAATGTGAATTGTCACGAATTCTCGTTTTGTTCCGTGTCCTGTATTCCAACATGTCAAATGTACTGCGAGAAACAAGCGGTTGTCTCCATTGTTGCTTCTCCAAACAAATAAGTGCTTTCAAAAGGGAGATTTCTTGCCTCCAGTAATAGTCAACATTCTGTAACTTGTGAATACTCAATCATTAAGTCCATTAAAAATTACAAATTATTTACTTTTGTACTGAGTAAGTTCCAATAATTCTTCCTGAATATCGGAATATCCATTCAAAGTAATTCTAGGCTAACTATTTACAAGGATTACTATAACTATTTTTTAATGTTTTTTTCGCTAGATTTGTTGTTTGTTTTGGTCTGTTTGAATAATTATTACAACTTGCTATCTTCTAAAAATGAAGGATGAACTGAGTCAAAGTAATATCTTTTCAAAATACTTTTTTTCGATGATTGTCTTTAGTGACACGGAAACGTAGAGCTGGTCCTTTAAATGTTGGCATTCTAATTTAATCTATGAAAATTACTTTTGAACAGTACACAGTCCATAAACGCTTGTTAAATAAAGTGATTTGTAATATATTTTCATATTTAAAGTTCAACTTGTACATAAAAATAGGAGTTTTTAATTAATGTACCGAAGTCAAACAGTTTTTCGATATCATTAAAATTTATATTTATTTTATTGTCACGAACATCCTCATTCCACTGTTTTTATAAATGATATTAAGTTTGCTTTATTCTGTGTTCTGTGCTCTTTTGTTTACTGTTATTTTTTCGTTTCAGCTGTGGTGCCGAATTTGATGTCATATCAGCCTGAACATGGTGTGTGTGCATGTCCTTTGTTTTGTTGTGCACTTTATTCCTAAAACACCACCAGGTCTGGCGCTCCACTGACTTATCACCAGGGCAGCTTTATACAAACATGATAGTTTGCAAAATTTTCGAATTGAAAAAGACGTTTATGCTTCCATTCAACTTCCGCATTTTGCTTAACGGAGAACATTAACATGGAAAAAGTGTATTCTCTGCACGATTCTAATAAATTCCCGAGTATTTTTCAAAAAGTTTGAACGTTTCAAAGTTTTCATGTTTCAATTGTTAGTACACAAAAGTTGTTTTGGTGTTTAGTTTTCTGTATGTTGCGCGACCTGGCGGTGGTTCAAGTTAAAATTATACGGTTTTGACCCTCTCTGAAACTCTAATTTTGATGAAAATTTTCTTCTACCCAATTTTCTTTGAATTATGTTTTAAATACTTTTTTATTCAAGTCTATTTTGGTTTATCATGTTTTGAAATCAACTTTTGATATTAATTAAATGGTTTTGAATTAATTGATGTGACATTAGTTTGCTTAATGAATTTCACAATATTCGCAGTTACAGGAAAAAAATTTTCAAAAAACATACGTGCAATTTTGACTAAGCTCTAAATTCGGCTTATAGAATTTCTATTTAATCTGAAGATTGTTCATTATCTTCAAATTCAACTAACACAAAATACAGTTTTGTACTATAAATAAACAATAAATTGTCGCTGTTTAGCAATCCGGTTAGTTTCAATTATTTGATTTCAAGTTGAAATGGAGCTCATATTTTTTGGTTGTTAGCTGATGTCTTACAGAAGTTATATATTCCCGTGCTTAAAGTAACCATTATAATTTCAAACTTCCTTACTGATTTCGTGAAAGATATTTTTCTATTCTTGCGATTTTGTCGACACACATTGAATTTCAAAGAATTCGTTCCGTTATGTTCTCTTTAAGGACTTTAAATTCAATGAAATGAGGTTTTCTCAGAGCCTCTTTTATCTCAACTTCACTGTTCTATGACAAAAGAATCTTATTCTCGTTTGCCTGGACCTAAGTTTCTAGAATCATATGATGAAACGCCAAAAAAATAAATGGAAAATCGATGCTCCTTTTTCACTGCTGATTATTGGTTTGACATGCCTTTATTTTTATTATTTTTATTCATTTCCTGTTTTCTAACCTATTCTCATATCATTTGGTTCCTTATCTTTTTGAAAAAAGGCGGATTTTCCCCCTCTTTTTTCTCTACCACAGGAACACAAGGCATTTTTGTTTATTTCGGTTCAAAATTTTCATCACATGTACAACCTAAAGATTACAGTTGTGAAAAGGTGAAAATTGTCAATTCTTCAAATCGAATTTACATATATGTGCACTCCATATTGAATAGAGATTAGGTTTCTGTTGCACCTTGGCTTTAAGTGTGACCTACAGGCTTGGTTCTGTTGTGATCGTTTGCATCGCTGGACGTGCATGATACCTGCGTGTTTTTGAATGGAGGACGCATTTGAGGTGAGGCTGTCGGGCACATCTCTGTACACCTGCACAGTGGGGCCTGGCAGTGCTGCCTCAGAGTGTCACTCGAGTTTGTTACGCTGAGAAACCAGTCACGGCAATGACTGCACGACCGATGATTCTCTGTATTTAATATCAAAAGTCTTTGGCGCTACTGATCACAGTTGTTGGCTATAGTACACATGAGGTACTCTTAATGTTCACTAACGCGTACCACATGTATAAATGTTTCAAAAAATGTTCTATGTGATTTATCTGACTGCAGTAACACCGCTGATGGTCCCCCAGTGTGGCTGTTAAGTGCCGTTGCTTTGCCGGGCATTTGAAGTGGTGTTGCATTTGTAAGTCCGTGTGTATGTAACTGTGCACGAGTTTATGTATTATAAAAATATGTGATCAAGCATGCTTAAATTTAAACAGTCTGCAAACATTTGCCTACGTGATCGTCTTGAGAATTATTATGAAAATATCAAAGTAGGAGGATTGCTTTCGATTTAAAGTTGTCATATCTTGAATGATTGCTTAAAATGAGGTTTACTTCAATACCATTTATATGCATTTTATCGGTTTATTTCAGCATAATTTTAATTTCTGCTTACTCAAGGCAACAACCTACAGGCTTAATGATTTACAAGGATGTCATGCATAATGTTTGTTTGCTCCCGTGCATATGGAGGTAAAATCATTTTATTTTTTTTAAACCATGTTTTCAGAAAAAACTCTCCTGACAATCTACCCATAATTTATAGAAGTGTCGTAAAGTTTGCGTTACCGTCTTGAATATATTGACCGCTGTACGAATTTTGACCATTTGGTTAGTTTTTTTCGACCATTTCACACCTAATTGAGGGACGACACCTGGTTTTATGTGCTTGGAGTTGCAGTCATCAGCATCTAAACCAACTTCCCAGTTTGAATACAATTGTACCAATTTTGGCACGTCATTTATTATGACGCATGCAAGACCATACATTATGCATCTTTTCAGGCTTTTGACTTGCTCACCGATTTGTGTATTTTCTCAAAAACGCTTCATGTTAATTTTATTTATTGCAAAAAAAAACTTTCTCTTCAAAAAGTGGAGAAAAACTAGTTCGTTCTTTTCATGCAGGTATCAGTTGTCGACAGATACTGCAATTTTGAACTATTTTTGCCTATAATTCATTTTGTTCGGTAGAGATGGAAATGACTAGTCCAAGCTTTCCATTACATTATATCCTGCGTTACTTCTGTTGTAAATATTTCAATTTTTTGTTACTTTTTTGTTAGGGGTTGGATCTTAAGTCAAAGTTTAGGAAAATCTTCCGAGTTCCGAGGAAAATCTATGTATGTTGAACTTCCGAGTCTCATATACTGCGCCATTTTTGCAGTTTCAGCGGACTGCCGTACCGGTCGTACTCATATTATTTCCTCAGTTTTATCGTGCATCCAAAGTGTTTGTTTCTAAAAATTGAAAAATCAATTGAAGCAGAAAGTGGAACAGAACTGCAGGCTGTCGCACCGATCTGTCGGCCATCGCCAGTAGCAAAAAGGAACGAAAAGCTTAAATAATTTCTGGTAGCTAGGACAACTTCTTTGAGTGCTAGGCTTCCGCGGTACTAGTTGTTCAAAGTAAGGGTACTACAAACATTGCTGGTGTTCATGTTAGTGATTTTAATTGTTACAAATATCCGTTTTGGGAACTTAGTCATTTTAATGACAGTGAATATCTCTCTTAGAGCCAGAATTCTATTCCACGTAGAGACATACATAGAATTCTTAGTGTGTCGTGTGGTGCAAGTGAAAGATATGTCGCGTAGCTTAGAATTTCCTTTCTAAGCCTTGTAGTTCTGTCGCGTATCATGTGACACTCAAAAAGAAGCTGTAAATGTTTTGGTAGTTTTGGTAGCCCGTAAAGTAACCCATCGTTAAATTTTACTTACGTCATCATTCATTCATGAACTTCGATAAAAGTACTTATTTACGCAACAGTGAAGATCATGATAATGCCCGTAGAAGACCTCAATGGTGCCTTCTAGTCGAAAATCATGTACTTATCTATTACTTCTCATTTACACGTAAATATAATAAACGCTGGAGTCATTTCCTGAACCCCATGCACTACAGAGGCGATTGTGCGCTGTAAAGCTTCCAGAATTGGCGATATGAAGCAATAGTGCCTCGAGCGTGCACCAGAACTGCCTTTGTGCGCTTCATGCTCGCCACGGCCACCTGTGCTCTCCAACTTAAGCTCTTGGCTTTGCAGGGGAAACTTGACACTGTGGTTGCGACCTTCCTTATCTCAAGATTAAATTAGGTAATTTTGAAATTTGCTCAGTGATTCGTAAGTTTCATTCTTTGTTTGTTGTTGATGAGTTACGTTCGTTTGAGTTTTTCTTAATGAAATTCTGTCAATTTCAAAGTTTCTTTGTCTTTAGATTTATTAATAGTATGCAGTGAATACTCTGTGCCCGAAGGAAAAACTTAAAATCTTCATAGGTAGCTATATTCGTTTTGGACGGTGCCGGTACCATATGATTTAATTTAGCAATAACCTAGTATTTCTAAAGGTAATCTCAATTTTTAGTTAAAATAGTTATCATCGACCTATAATAAAATTTTGGGCGTTGCAGCTACTTCAGTTACGGATGAGATTGAAGTCGATTAAAATAGATTTGAATGAAATATAATAAAATAGAAAAGAATAATGTGAACTAGACGAAGAGCCTATTTTTGGGTTGCTACGCAAGTCCCATGACATCAAACCAGTCACGCACAGGCACCACAGTGCGAGATGATATACGAAGATATGTTTGTAACGCAGTTGCATGTTTCACGTTATTTACGTTTTAGACTGTGTTGATCGTAAAAATATTTTAAGTCTCTCATAGAAAGTAATTAGGTTGAATTTATGACACATAAGCCAGAATTTTAAAAACTTCATAAGAGAAACAATTAAATGGTTCGTTTCCTTTTTCATTCAATTATAGTATCTAAAAGCATTTCATGATTGATGTTTTTTTTTGGAGTTCACATGGTCTTGGGGTTGTTTTAAAGCTATCCATGAATGCTTATGATTTAGAATTACGCTGTATATATTAAACAGCTTTCAGCTCTACAGATGAGAATTAAGTCATTAATTTATAATAAATTAAAACGAGGCTCCAGCACTATAGACAAAAACTGATGAGCACTAAAAGCAGATAAAAAGGTCATTGTTTTTTTCTTGCCATTATTTGTTCCAAACAATTAGTTAATCTGAACTTATTATGAAATGTTCTGACGTACAATAGTTTACTTTAATTTTTTTCGCCGTAATTTTAACATTACTATTAGAATGAACATTTAATTGAAGAGGGAGCGTTCATTTTAATCGCTAATAATATAAGGCAGTCTACTATGCATTAGAGTGGCGGGAGTTAATTATATAAGGCAGTCTACTATGCATTAGAGTGGCGGGAGTTAATTATATAAGGCAGTCTACTATCCATTAGAGTGGCGGGAGTTAATTATATAAGGCAGTCTACTATCCATTAGAGTGGCGGGAGTTAATTATATAAGGCAGTCTACCATCCATTAGAGTGGCGGGAGTAGTTAAGGCCTACACTCCATTAGAATGGAGGGAGCTGAAAAAATGTCCTCGTGCAGCAGTCTGTACTAGTTGGTTTCGCAAGTTATTCATCATAGCCAAATGGTATTTGATATAAAGGATAGTTCATTTATATTCTTATAAGTATCTTTGATTCTGTGTTGTGGTCATAATTTTTTTTAAATTCTGATTTGAATGATAATGCGTTTATATGTTTGAATAAAATTAATTTTTCGGTGTAGTACAATAGCTATAGAGAAAATTATTATGTTTAATGGGTGCTAGTGTGAGTTGGAAGAGCTATACATATACTTTGTGGGAATAGAACTTGGACTTGCATGATTGACCAAATAATTGTAATGTAATACACACATTTCAATATTCGAAGTGTAAACAAGAGATTCATGGGAACCAATATTGTTTTCATCAAAGGAGCTGTAAATTAGGATCCACGATAGAGCTTGAGTTGAGGCTGGAGTAGAGAAATCAAATAACGCTTAACTGCGTCCTAACTCGTCGTTCTCAAGACATTTCTGTTGAAATCTTCTCAACACCAAAATTATCTACCATGCTTTGAAGGGGTTTGGAACATCAAATTTTGGTTTTGATCGATGCTGTACATGCAAAGATCAGTTTTGTGTTTGGAACATCAAATTTTGGTTTTGATCGGTGCTGTACATGCAAAGATCAGTTTTGTGTTTGGTTTTGTAAGAGAAGAAAGAACAAAAAATTCTGAATTATTGTCTTCACTTTTAATTCTTATTTTTTTCTAACAGAAATATTCCATTTTTTTTACTTTGTTGGTACTTTGAATTATTCCTAATAATTCTCAAAGCTTATGCAGACATGCCATTCTTAACTTACACTGCAATAGACAACAAAAAGGGGAGGGGGCAGGAACATAACTCACAAATGCTAAATCTTAACAATTTTCCTTCGGTTTGTCATTTATTTTTCTTGAATGTTCGCCTTGAACGACGCACTCGCCCTGTTTTAATTTGTGCTATGGTCGTGACACTTGTCATATCTCCATTCTTGCAATCAACCTGCTACTGTGGAATGGCTAGTTCAAGAGCTTAAAGTCGCCTGAAAGCAGTGGTGTAGAATCGTGTGTGTATTATTTTATCGGTAATTGACGGCAAACACGATTGCATGGAAACATCATTGCGACCAGCATTGTCGTTGTTTTGTGGGCGTCCTATAGTACCTTTTTTCTGCTTTTTCAGTTCAGGTTCTTCATAGTTTCAAGATATTTTGACCGTGACAATTCGTCTTTAGATATCGTGCCTGCATAATCCGTTAGTTATCACCCTATTCTGTGAAGCGGCTCCGCATCTTCAAAAACTTTTGAGAGGCATGAGTGCTCACAATAAAAGTGATGACTCATCATTATTGGCATTGAATCGATCGCAGCGAAGAGCAGTCATGCGGTTACTTTTGTAAGGTGCTTATTTTAGTCATCAGCATTTGGCTAAGTTTTATATGTATTGCCTACTTGGACACAAAGTGTGTCAAGAGACGATGTTGTGTGGTACCTTCATTAGGATTCACTTGCGGGTATAAATCGTGACTGAAAAACCGCTTAAGCTATTGTGTGGAAACTCAAATTGGGTTTCACGCATGTTCCACTTAAAAACTCATTCAGTAAGTAATCGGATTCTTTCCGAGTAAATTTGTACATTAATCTACGGACATGAGACGTCAAATTATATCAATTAAATAGAACTCGCAAAGATTATTAAAGTTTTTATGTTCGCCTTTCCCAATGTTATTTTATACTTCGAATTGGAGGCTTAAAAATATTTTTGTGCACTTCTGGATATTATTTTATAAGTTCAACGTAAACCCATTTGTTATGAACTTCAACACTTGATGTTTATCGATATCAATCAAGTTTCAAAAATCCTCATTGGTGCCATTACAGCTGCTACCAGGTACATCTCTATTTCGTCTGTATCAAAAAATTCCAGAATTATAATGAAGTTTGACTAAATTGCCTCTGTGAGGACTACCCGGTCGAGGCAATTTTTATACCCGAGTTGGGAGTCGTTTGCTGAAATGTTTAATTTTTGTTATAGCGCGAACAAATATGTGATGAGTACTGAAATTCTCCTTTCCGTTAGCCATGCAATTCATGAAAATTATTTCGTGAATTTGAACATTCCTTTGAATTTGAGTTCCGATATTTTGGTCGTGAAACAATTTCCTTGCTTCATCTTGAAGTTTGTTACAGCCACGCAAGTGGAACGTTGCTGTAGACACGCTACTGAAAGGTGCTGTAGACGCGCTACTGAAAGCTGTTGTAGACGCGCTACTGAATGGTGCTGTAGACGCGCTACTGAAAGGTGCTGTAGACACGCTACTGAAAGCTGTTGTAAACACGCTACTGAAAGCTGTTGTAGACGCGCTACTGAAAGGTGCTGTAGACACGCTACTGAAAGCTGTTGTAAACACGCTACTGAAAGCTGTTGTAGACGCGCTACTGAAAGGTGCTGTAGACGCGCTACTGAAAGGTGCTGTAGACGCGCTACTGAAAGCTGTTATAGACACGCTACTGAAATCTGCTGTAGACACGCTACTGAAATCTGCTGTAGACACGCTACTGAAATCTGCTGTAGACACGCTACTGAAAGCTGCTGTGGATACCCGGCAGAAAGATTGAAGATGCAAAGTTATCTTGCCAATTTTACTGTTTCAGAATTCAAGCAGCGTGTAATTTTTCCTTCATGATTCTTAAACCTTTTCTGTTCTTTTCTATAGACGTTCCTGTAATTTTGTATCTAATTCTTACTGTATTAGATTATCGGATATAATGCAGTTTTTTTATAGATTTTTGCCATTAAGATCCTCAAGTTCCTCGTTGATTTTCAAAAGCAGGAATGTTATTGCAAATTATTATTTCACACGAATCCTTAAATTTATACCAAGATTTTAGAAATAATTCTGCATCTTATTTACTAATTTCATGGGAAATAATCCCAGTGTTTAGTCTTCAATTCTATTAAACCGTAATGATTGCGCATAAATGTGCCCATAAATTTGCTCATCCCCCAATGACCCTCTGCCCCTCACTGAGCCCTTCACGACGCGCATTGACAGGTGTGAGGGAGACAGAAGAGCTTGCTAGCGCCCACCATTGCGGTCATCGTCGTCCCGCTGAGCTAATCTACGAGCCGCTCATGTGCTCGTCTGTCACTCGTCACCTCATGAGAGACGTACTCTGTGCTTTCCTTTTTCTGCGAGACCCAAGTGCTCGTGCGCTTGCCATTTCTGCGAGACCTAAGTGCTTGTTCGTTTTCCTTTTACTGCGAGACTAAGTGCTCGTGCGCTAGCCATTTCTGCGAGACCTAGAACCTTTAAATTTGATTCAATGTTTTTTATAAAAGCTGTTGCCCAATACATATTTCAGATCCTATGAAATCGTCTTACTTGCTTGATCTTGCAATTCAAAATATCTTTTCATCCTAACAAAGCCGATGTTCTTTTGAGGCATGTGTTGAATCGCGCAAATTCCAATAAAGTGAAAAACTCTACGGATTTTGATACCAGTATTTAAGTATGTTTCACTATAGATAAAGGCTATTTCATTATCCGTATTTCCCTCTATTTGTAGAGAGGGGGAAAGAAGGAGGGAATGTCTGGTGCCTGTTTATTTATATCATTTTGTATTTTAGCTCACCGTTATTTGCTGCATCTGAAGTTGTTAGCAAACTTACATGGCGTACCACAGATATATGATTTAGTAAAATATTTAGACTTTCCTCTGTTGTCTATACAGTTATACAACTATTATTATAATATACTTAACTTATGGGTAAAGTTATACAGCTGTCATCTTAATATGTTAGCAGAATGCTGAAGGAAATCGTTCTTTTGCACGTCGTACGGACTTGTCACTCCTGGAGAGATTAATAGGATTGCTGTGCTGAACTCATGGGACGTGCTCGCATTTTTCTTTCCTATCAGCGGATATTCACTGCCGTAGTCTTTTTATGTGAGCGTAAACTGGTGTGGAACATTCATTAAAATAAGAATATCTGACTTAATCTTCAATTTTATTTTCTGAGAAGCTACACTTCATATTAACCTTGTGCCGTGGTTGGTGTTTTTGTTGAGCCCGTATGTCCGAGGCCGTCGACGTTGGTATTTTAGTCGGGCTCGTGTGTCTCAGGCCGTCGACGTTGGTATTTTAGTCGGGCTCGTGTGTCTCAGGCCGTCGACGTTGGTATTTTAGTCGGGCTCATGTGTCTCAGGCCGTCGACGTTGGT
>VCRD01001241.1:20603-117219 GCA_006783055.1 Trinorchestia longiramus
AGCCCGTGTGTCCGAGGCCGTCGACGTAGGTGTTTTAGTCGAGCCCGTGTGTCCGAGGCCGTCGACGTAGGTGTTTTAGTCGAGCCCGTGTGTCCGAGGCCGTCGATGTGACCAAGAATGATGGCCCAATGTGGGCCGCTACATGGGGTCTCCGTATACTGACGGGGTCGTGAGCAATTGCCGCATCGTCTCCGTACGCCCTCCAACTGAGACCAAAGGCCCCCTAGCACCGCCACCAACCCCTCCTAACTGAACAAAATTCCCTTTTTTTCTGCAATTCGTTAATGCTAGAAAAATGTTCCTCATCTAAGAAATGAAGGTTTTTGGTACAATGTGCTTTTGAACTCCTTTCTGCTTAGGAAGAAAAACTCATCAGTGTTTGAAAAGTTATAAGTTTATCAATTCAGAAAGCGTAATTTATTCAATTAAATAATGTACGTTGACGTTATAGAAATGGCATAAACTAGGTCACTCGAACGTGTCGAAAACTACTTGGCAAAACATAAAATCGGTTCGATGCTTTAAAAATTCGTTCTCCAAATTTTGCACTTGAAAAAATTGTTCATTTTATCTGGTGCATGATGCAAAATAAGTTCCAAAGTATTAAAGTACCTAAGTCATCTCCTCGAAGGACTCAAATATTATCTAATTTCTTTCAAAACGCTGAAATTAATGTTCTGTTTATTAAAGATTTGTTCCAGTCTACCAAGAAGCTCTAGTAGATATGAATTTGACTGCTTTCCTCCGCTTCAATTGGATAAAAGTTACAAAATTAACTCTAATAATAGTATAGATTTGATGAAAACAGAAAATAACGAGTATGATTTTTATTGCCGGAACTAATTACCAATGCACTAGTTTATTTGTAACGCGATAGGGAAAATAGAACACTTAGAGTAATTTTCCCTTCAAAAATCTATTTCATATTAAACCTAAGAGTAATGTATCGGTAACCCCCTACAAATTACACTGAACACTTAAATGAACAAACCTGTGTAATATTGAATATGCTTATTCTCGAGAACAGTCATTGAACTCGTATCTGCTGCAAGTATTGTCGCTAACTAGAGTAGGTTAAGAATTTTCCATCGTGTTGTGTGCATTTGCATAATTGTTAAAAATATACTATCAAACAAATCTTTTTGGACCAAAATCTAAAGAATCTGGTAAGTTACTCTTCAGAGTGGTCACGCAAGGGCACATTTCAAAGTGCCAAAAAAATCATCGTTTAGAAGAACATTTTCTTTTCAAAGCTATTTTCGGTCAACCAAAAGCTTTTGGGAAAGGTATTTCACTAAAAATATTTCCACTAATTTTTTTCAATTTGTATGCATTATAAATATACATTGTTATGTGAATACAAACGTTTATTTTTCTGACGTATACTTACGACTTGATTGACAACGGTGTTTCAATTTTTCTTTAGTCTGTCTTTGAACAATAGTCGTGGCGTACGTATTTTTTTTTGTTTTAATATAGGTCAAAGAGCTTTTGCTAATCGTGATATGAAATTCACGAGTGGAACATTAAACGTGTCACCCGGAAGCCATAGTTCCAGTTGTTGTGTACGCGGTGCATTTATCACAAACTGCACTGAAACGAAGAAACTTCTCAATTCATGAACGATAGGTCCGACTGACTAATGTTATTCATGCAAGGCAAAGCATTTTGTCATGATAATTTTTGGTTTCAATGCAACTTATTTGTTGGTTATGAAGGCGTCTAGATTTGATTTGTATTTCTGTTAAAAACACGACGTAGTTTTCGAGTTATGTAATTTTCAGATCCCATAATTATGCAGTCGACTAAATTAGTCCCCTCTAAATATGACGTAAATCTCTATGCTCTTATCTTCTTTCGAGTTTTTTGTGAGTCAATTTTTGTCTCGTGCGAAAAACTTACGAGTAGTTTGAAAATTTCAACACTCGTATTTGGTATCTTTTTATTTCTATTACACAGATACCAGTGTCGATATGACAGTGTTCCTGTGTGATGCTATCTAAAACTTGTTTTTTGTTGCCAACGTTGTAAAGTTTTCATTCTCTTTAAAGTTATTTGTACTTAGGTTTTTCTCTTTATCTTTTAATGTTTAGGCGCTTTCCTCGACATAATTCATTGGATATTGCTTTAAGCTGTTGTATTCAGCAAGTTTCCGATTTATAATACAAAATGCTTCATACATGCAAACCTTTCGTTCTGATGGAGTATTCTAACCTACATTAAAATGTCAAGACGTCGAGTTATTTTGGTGCATTCATTGATGTTTACTCCTATTTTTAGTATTAGGCTGAGTTTGAGCCTACATTGTCTGTCTTAGCACTCTTCATATTCCTCTTCTCAATTACTGAACACATTTCATCATTCGTCATGTTACATTACGATCTAACACTCGACAATTTGTTGCTCAGTTCAAAGTTTCACAAATATGATCATCACTGTACAATGATGTCCAAAGTGTACATATCCATTACACACGGTGTGCCGTCCTTCACATACAGCTCAGTTCTCTCTACCATGTTGCTTTGAAAGCGGACACTCCTGTGGCAGTACACGCGCTCTGTCCGCTGTTGGGATGGTGTCCATCACTCGATACCGTGTTGCATGCACGGCCGTGTCCGCCGCAGCGGCCGCCCGTAATAACAGTTCGACGCTCGCTTTAGAATGGACGCCCATTTCGTCTGAAAATGTAATGTGTTGTTGAGCATCGGCCAAATGTTTTGACGGATAACCCGGCCCTTATTGCCTGATAAAATTTGAATAAATTCGCGCTCTGGTTAAACTATTGGAAAATCAAGCTGAAATTATAGTTATAATGTCGCATTTACGTGGAAGGCCACTTGATTATCGGTTAAATGAATGATAATAATTCAAGAAGTCGATTATTGAAATCCTCTTTGTAGCAGTGTTCACGGTGTACTAGCGAAGAAAGGTAAAATGTGGTCGCTTTTATATTTTCCTCATGGCTTGTGACATGTCAGGTCATAATATTGCGTTGTATCTTGGTTACACATTGCGTGCTGCGCTCGATAAGATTGTTTTCCTGGTGTGTTTTTGAGGGATGTCGCTGATAGCACTTTTTCATCCATCATTCATTGTGCAGTAGTTGCCTCGAATTCCGTAGCAAATTACTCCAACTTTCGCTCAATTCACAGTGTTGTTTTGTCAGTCATAAGTCGTGGATAATTCAGTCATCTCTCTGAAGTTTTAACGTGCTTTGGCTATATTTTCAGAAAATTATGCAGTATTGTGTTTCGTTCCGTATTTTAGCCGTTAGAATATTCTACTATTTTTCTTTGTACTAGTGACGTATTTAGTATAGATGCTTTCAATTTGCGTCTATATTTCCATCTAAATAAGTTTCACTTCCAAAGACAAGCTCACGTGCATCAGAGAACACCAGTGAAATGGATGTGTCTTTTATATTAGTTTTGATTTGGTGTATCAATGCTACGTCCTAAACTTCTCTTTCTTTTTCAATAGACATCGAAGTCGTAGCCCACTCTCCTGTTAATCTACTTTAAAGTTTGTTGAACTTCAGTGTTGACGCCCTTGGTATTGTACATTTAAGTTTTGTGATCAGTCGACATTTACCACGTTTGTTCACCTATTCTATCTACTTTTCGACTGTGGATGGTTTAATGTAAAAGGGGTTTCAGTCTCGAAAGACTTCCATAATTGAACTTTGGTTTTATTTTCAAATTTAAAAAAAAATATCACAGTAATGTGATATACACTGTAACTTGCTCCTGATATATATACAGTGCATCATCACATGTAATATTGCTATTTGAAAAGCCTTCTCAGTTATCTTGTTCACAAGTTTTAGGTATTGATTGCACAATAGTCTTAGGCTTCAACGATTTCTCGACTGCAGAAAATATGCAGTGATGCTCTTGTGTAGTGGAAAAGTCCTAAATTCTTGTACGAGTCTGGCTAATACAAACATTCATGCTCCTTCAACCACCAAAAAGGTGTTTTAGTGTTCAAATAAGTGAGAGATTCAAGTTCAGTTGTATTTTTAATAAATGTTCGAGATAAACCAGGTCGATTACAAAATCGAGCACTTATCGCCTGCTCTCAAAAAAGTCAGGTTGCAAAGTGTAGTTTCTGACAGTTTCCTCGAGGTGAAGGAGAACGTGGACTATGTTGACCGATGTCCAAGACGCGCGCAGGTGTCTGCCTTAATCGTCGCTGACCGTCACAAATGTGGTCGCTTTGTGGAGATTATTGCTGGACGCCGCGCTGAGATGGATCATGGGTCTGGATTAGTGATGAATGATAGGTCGCTTGACGCATTGCGTGGGTGATAGAACTCGGGGGCTGAAAAATCTGGTTTGTTGGAGCAGGGATAGTCTGAGTGTTACTCAGACTATCGCTCAAAAGTTATTAAAACGGATTGCGCTAGGGTTGTTATTCTATTTGAAATGGGCCAAAGATTCCGGTGAATGAATCTGTTTTGCGGATGATGTTGGCTTGTGAAGCTGTCAAAAGTTATAAAACTGATTGCCTTATGGTTATTATTCTATTTAAAAACTAATAGATACTCAGAGATGAAAGTGTTTTGGTATAAAAACGTTAGAACGGGAATATAAATGAGCGTATTTTAATTTGCATTATTCGGAAAAGTATTTGTGGTACTTATAATATTTATTCTCCGTACAAACAATTTTTCTGTGAAATTTATACTTTTTTGTGTGGATTAGATTTTTTAAACAATTTTGACTGCGTGTTGTAAAACGGCTGCCAAATTTTGCAGATTGTTCATTTCGTGTTCGTTTGCTAGTTTTGTAGCAGTCTAGATGCATGCCATTTGTGTCTGTAAATGTAATTCCTTACTTTTAAGTACTGTAAGCTGAGCTCGATAGTCATGTTGGCATTAATTGGTAGAGTTTTGCTTGTTGTTTATTAATTACTCTCTGTCCCTGTTATTTCTAATAATTTTTTGTTATTTTTCGCGTATAAGTCTGAAATATTTAAATGGTAGGAAAGACGGTCATGGGATTTCTATTCACGTTTTGAAAAACTATTCAATTTGAAACTCTGTGCGTCGCATTTTACCAGGGAGGTAAACTTCATAAGGTCAGTCGACTAATGTTACTTAAATACTGGTAGTAAAGTCCGTAGAGTTACTCGTCATTGAAATTTGTTTCATTTAGCTAATGCCTTAGAAATATCCAGGGTAGCCTCTTGTGCAAATGAAATATATTCTGAATTGCAAGATCTAGCAAGTAAGACGATGACATTGGTTCCTGAATTGGAGTAAGAAACTTTTGCATCAGCATTTTTTCGGTGCATAAAACACTCTGCACTATCACACATAAAAGGACATGACGCACTTTAAACTTCTCTAAAAGTGTCATTAAAGAATCGAAATATTCGCCTATAGAAGTCAGTGTAGCTAGTCTCCTGAGTGTTGCTACTATCAACACATCTCAGTTACTGAGATCAGGCTTCTCTGAGGCGGTATAGAAACACAGGAACTTCACGACTGCCGTTCGTTTATCGGTCAGCAGTCGAGGACGCAATTAGCGCCCGTTACGCTTGACTTGGACTCCATCGAATGGTCAATTCTGTGAGGTGCGTGCCTCTCACCGTAAGAACAATGCAAGCAATGGAGCTGCGCACTTACGAGCTCTATGAAACACAGGCCACGCACAGCAAGTCGTGCATATAACTTCTCAATTGTGAACGACCGAACCAATTTTTCTCTTCGGTAACTGCGCACAAAGTCAAACTACACTGTTCTTGAATTTCTAAATTTTATTTATATTGACTCAAGACTCGAGGTCAGTGTGCTATGCCCAGCGTAATTAGTGAAGCTTGACAGCGCCGTGAGATTTTATGACACTTTCGATCAAATTCAAGCTCGATGGTGGAGAAGCGCTAAAAATTCAATCCTTTTTACTGTGTCCAATAAGAAAAATAGGGCCACTTATACCTTATCTAAAGGTAGTACTGTTAATAAGGTGCCATTCTTTTTGTAAATTTGCTCATGTCAGGATTAAAGATTTCGTCCATTTGTTTATTTTCGCTACATTAGCTGGTTGAGATTATTTTTAATTATTTGTTTCATTTGGTCGTTTGAGGATGAATGAAGTATTGAAAGCTTTTGGAAATGAACCGAAAATTTACTTCTCTTCAGTTTTATCATGACACGGAAGCTTATGAAGCATGACCGCCATACTATCGAAAACATAAATAAAGACCAATCTACTTAGGCATGAGGGTTAGTTGCGAATGGTATTGATATTCTCGAATATCTTCCGCGTACGATCTTGTTGCACAGATTTGCTGCAGTCTTGTTCATTTCTGCAATCTTTTAAAGCCATCTTGTTCATTTCTGCAATCTTTTAAAGCCATCTTGTTCATTTCTGCAATCTTTTAAAGCCATCATGTCTTTTAGTTGCTTATTGATCGCTTATTTTGATGGGTTTTGATCAAAATATTAAAACGCAAGATTACCGAGTATGAGAATTTTGTTTCATTTATTTTCATTAACTGCACGGTAGCTTTTTATCAACTTGCCGTAGTCACTAATCCATTAATTTTCAAAATTAAATGACTGAGTATTTCTAGCATAGACCCAAAATTTAATTTTTATTTTTGCGGCAATTTTTTGTACGTACGAATTTCTGTAACGTACTCCTCTGTGTTGCATCCCTAGAGTATTTTAGGATAGCTCCCGTAAAAAGTTTAAAGAAGATTGAAAGAGTGAAAGTCCACTGTAGGTCGCATTTTCAGGGGCTAACGAGTTGAATAAAATTTCGATAAAGTTCGCTCGAGGTGATCCGAGCGTTCAAATGCAGAGTTGCTTTTTATGACCCCACAAAGGGGCCCACAATGGCTGGATTTAAAATACGAGAGTAGGGATTGGGTTGTGAGATATGTATTAAAATATGTCTTTTGAGGGGAGCATACTCCTCTGCTCCCTTTTCTTCCCTGAATTAAGGAGCAGGGGAGAGAGGTAAGAAATAGAGGGGGGAGAGGATGCCGGAATGATGACCTGCATTTTATGGCTGTGTCGAAGAACGCCTCACTTGACGTGCCTCTGCTCTGCAGGAATCAATTTACTTTTATTCTTTGTTTGTTTGCATGGTTTGAGGGACGGTTGGATAGATGAATGAACGAATTGATAGGTAGGGTGGGAAAAAAGACTACTTATAACAAAAGGTATTTATATAAATTTGTACAAAATGAACCGGAAACAAATAAATGGAGCGTGCGTTTTGGTGCAACAAGTCTTTCACAAAGTTTACAGTTATACAAGTCCTCCCTGTTGAATACTTGAGTGCGGGCGACACATGCCGCTGAGATGTACGAAAACTTGCGAAGTCTACTCCACTCGCACGCACGAGCACACTCTAATAAGAAGTAAAGCTGCGCTACTTCAAACGAATCATATATTTCTCTTTTGGCTACCCCGTGATTAGGGGTAGTATTCTGATACATATAATTTGTCTTCTTAAATTATGTTACGATTCTGCATGGATAATTTTGTCCTAATGAGTTTTCGATCAAAATCTTGAAGTAAATTCTTCCCGTCTATTGATAAATTGAAAAATTAATGACCATACGAATTAATCTTCTTCGATGGTATCGAATAATTTATAAACTTATAGTTCACTTTACCCCGTTTTTTTTATCTATAATGTCTCACTATTCTGTTGGCGAAAACTTCCGTATGATAAAGCGATAATGGGAAAAAATTGATTTTATATATATATGTATATATATGTATATATATGTGTATATATATATGTATATATATGTGTATATATGTGTATATATATATGTATATATGTGTATATATGTGTGTATATATGTGTATATATATATGTATATATGTGTATATATATATATGTATATATGTATATATATATGTATATATGTGTATATATATATATATGTATATANGTATATATATATATGTATATATGTGTATATATATATATATGTATATATGTGTATATATATGTATATATATATATATATATGTATATATGTGTATATATATACGTATGTGTATATGTATATATAATATATATATATCTCATTGATGAGGAAAATTTAATAAAGAATTAACATAAATTTCTTCACTTTAGATATAAACGTAAATTGAGCTAGTTGAATCCTTCTTTGAGATTTTTCGCTTTATTTTTACGTGACAATAAACGAAGTTCATTGATTCTATCGAATTTGATTTAAAATTTGTGCATACATTTTATTTATTGAAATTATGAGAAATACTTTTACTTTTTCCACCCGATATGTTTGCAATTTCAGCCAATACTTCCATTTTTGTAAATATACTTTTTACCTTATCAACATTTCTTTGAAAAACTATATTAAAGGAAATGGAGATGTACTTAATTCATAGGATATTTAATTCATAGGAAAAGCTGACGCCTCACATTTTACGTCTACAAACGTATTTCTTGTGATAATTCAGGGAAAAAATTTTCAAGGGTCAAAAATTTCCCTTCATTTTTACAGCAAAATACTCATGTGTTGCAGAACCTTTGTTTTTTGTTCGCAGAAGCGTTGCTAAGAAACTGACGCGTTATTTGAACGAGTGTTGCACCACCAGAGCTCTCCAGAATCATCTGGCGCCTCTCAGTCAGTCGTAAAGTCAATGTATTCCTCGTCGAGGACGACGCTGTCGCTCACTGCGCTCAATGGCACCATTTTCTCTTATGATCGAATTCTCTTCATATTTTTGCTCACTCGATTTATCGGTTTTGTTTAACAAGTGGTAGAATTTCAATGCAGTTATTAGAAAATGTCTTATTATGATTTTGAAAGATATGTTGCTGTGTTTCAGGGAAAAATGTAATGATTTTGAATTGGAAACATGCTGGTTTATTTCATAGTTTTGGGGATCATATATCTTTTAGCATCTAGATGTGATTGATCGTAGTCTTCCTGTTGACTTGTGTGATGGTATTGAGAGAAAAATTTCTGCAACATCCTTTTTTCTTTGAGTGTAAAATACTTCATTTGCTAGCTCTCAATAGGAACTTGTGATAATAAAAAACATTTTACCAATTGAATAACGCGAAAGAATTTACTGTTGTAAGTGATCGTACACTCGATACATACCAAGAGTGTATACTTTTTCTCCAGTACTTTCGTTTCTCAATGAATGAAACTTGTAATTGAGCGAATGAGCTTTTGATGTGAATGTTGTACGCATCGTTATTTATTGGGTAACAGTTGTATTAATGGCTTTCAATGATATGCTCCTACTGAAAAAAATCGTGGTCTTTCAAGCAGCTGTCGAATACGAAACTGAAACTCAAATATTTCAATTTGTGCGTCCATATAATTTTACCTTCTGCCCCTTTTCCAGGAAATTATTTATTTGTAGCGAAAGCCTTTAGAGTTTCAGGGGTTTCAGTAATGTGGGGTTGATGACGTTAGCACTGGTTGTGATAAACGTGTTCTTTGAACTGATGTATTCAAAGGTCTCCGCCTTTGAAGTATTTGGAAGAATGATAGTAACAAGTTCATAATAATCAGTTTTGAAAGTTAGCTCTATAGCATTTTTTATTTCGCTATTTGAGAAAATAGTACGCAGGATTTTTTTAAATTTTTAAGTTTAACACTTATATTTTGCTAAGATTTGGGTATAAAAAAATATTTCATTGTACTACAAACCTTCTAATCCAAATTTTTAATATTTGTCCTGATAACTAGGTTTATTTGCTCAAACAAGTATTCGAACTTTTTGATCTGCCTCGACGACCGTTGTATTCATATAAGGTGAAGGGACGATACCATTTTTAGAACTTTATATAAGATTTTCTGTTGTCCGAAGTTTCAGTTGTTTATCCTAAGAAAGGACGGTGGTCAGAGACTTGTCTAGACTATGCAAATGGTGGCCGGACGTGGGATGAACCGATGCTCGTGCTGTGATGGATAGTTTCTAATATCCCGAGCTTCTGCCTCTGCACTCTATGAATAATGGCAAAAAACAATAGGCCTTGGCAACAGCTTCTTCTTGAATGTCGCCCCATACAACTCGAAGCGCTGAACATACACTCTTCTGTTAATTACACAGATACATCGCCCATAGAATGAAGATCTGATAATATTGTGTGCTTACCTATTCTTTTATTCATCTTTTGTAGTTATTTCTGATAAAAATTTCTTTTATTTTTGATATGCAGAGAGAACTTGACGGATATTAGGCAGTTCAATATGAAGTCTAGGCGAATTGTGCTCGTTTTTGGTATTCTTCACCAAAAAATATTAATATAAAACATTCTTAACGTATGCTTTAAACAATTATGTGCACAACCACCACCTCGAGTTGCTTGAAGACGGTCGATAAAGTTAATTATACAGAGTGAGTAATTTAACTTTTCTTAACAGTTAGGGAGCTTATTCAAACTTGCAGTGTGTTCTAAAAACTGTATGTTTGGAATAAAAAAGGGAATAATGTAACAAATTAAGTTTGTCCTGTATAGTTTTTAAATTTGTCATTATTCTCTCTAAAGAAATTCAGATCTGAAAATTTTGTGAAAATTATAAAACGTACCTCTGATTAGGAGACCCGTTGCCGTGGGGTGAAAACATTTTTAATTAGACCACAATATATTTTCATGCTGCCTGCTAGAGTAGTTCATCGTAACACCTTGTAGGAGCAAGTCTACCAAGATTTTCTGCGCAGATCTGCGAAAAAAGCTGACGTAGTGAAAAATAGGCTTATCTCTCGCTTGCGTCACGCGTCTCTTCATTTGTCTTCGGGGCTCCAGCCACAGCTTGCCTCCTCGCGCTGCAGCCGCTGGCCTCGAGCAAACTTTTTCCTATTTATTTGAATGAAGTTTTTATGAGCAGTGAATTTTCTTGGATCAATTTAATTTCGTGAAGCATTAACGATCCCGCTCAAATTCAGCGAATGATATCTTATTTATTTGAATGACAAAATTGTTATGAGCAGTGAATTTTGTAGGCTAGGTTCAATTTAATGAGGCATAAAGAGATTAAAATCATTGTCTATAATAAATTCATGATATCATATATGTTCCTTGAAATTATGTCGACATTTAAAATTAACCAAACTAGCGAAAGGAAGTCTTGAGTTGGTAATGAGTTTTTTTGGAAGTTGTACGAGTGCAAAAGCATTAATGAATTGTTTCATTACCTATTCATATTTTAAAATTATTTATGAATTTTGACTAAAAATTCCTAAGAATTTTATAAGTTAATATTACAGAATATGTGATACATTCATTTCTAAAGGAATAAAAAAATGCATCTAAGTTGTGACTTGTTCCAAAACTGTGTAGCAATTTAAATAATGTGACTGCTAAATTTGGGACGAAAAATTCATTTGGGGCCTAGCTCGTAGCTGCGAGGTTTCACTGCGATAACCACTTTTTTTAGAGCTGTTGTCCTTTCCATGTGCGGAAAGAAAGAGCGATAGAAAGGAGGCTGGAGAATACAGAGCGTTCAGGTGGAGAGATTGATCACCCTGGCAGAGGATATTGTGTCGCTGTTGCTGCTTAATAGATAAACTGCCATGCAGAGACGGGCCCATTCTGGATCGCCCCCTCCACCACCACCGTCTTGGGGCCCCGATTCCAAAAGAAAAAATGTTTCTCGCTCTGATGTATGAAAAAACGTTCACGGAATCACTCATCTTGTAGTTTGATCTGAAATTACGTCGCTTTAATGGGCTTTGAAGAATTCAAGCTTTTTCGTTCGTAACAAAATTCAAATTGAATTATTTCTTTTAAGTTTCAAACTGCTGCGTATATCTAAACTCAAAATAGACGATGATAGTTTTATTATTGCTAGGTATTGAATGTGAATATTTAAAAAAATTATTGTGCTAACATTTTACAGAGGAGCATAATAAAATAGTATTGGCAAAGCGCTACAAAATCTCAGCAACAATTAAGCTTGAATTTTTGTGTTATTGACTTAAATCTGTTTATAATTTTCGAGCAACCCTGGCACAGTACACGTGAACGGGATACTGTACAGTGGGATTTATTTTACATTTGTGATTAGTTATTATAATATAATTTAGTGCCCAGTACCTAGTGTTATTATCTTCCGACTCGAAACTCTTATGTTGTATATCAGTCCTTAATTTGTAATCTGATTTTTTGTATGAAAAAATATGTTGACGATTTCTATTATTTTTGATTTAAATTTAAACTTCTCGTGTCTACAAACTAGAAACTATGCATTTCAATTTCCGGGGCTTATCGAGTTAGTGAGTTTGTACAACTCGACAGAATCAAGTAGGGGCAACGGGACGGTAATTTATCAGAAGATACTTAAGGAAAAATTATTCCCTCTCATCATAATTATTTTGTGGGTTTATGTCCCACTTGAATTGTTCATTTACCCTGGAAGGTGTTCTAATATTAACTGTCTTCCAGCAAACCTTCAGGCTGTTCTAAGCTCTTCTTAGTAGGGCAATAGTGTTGTCCTCGTCGGCTTACCGTTAAAAGGACGCATTCGGAGCAACATCGCATAGTTGGGTCGCTCTATCTTTCATTATTTAAGATCTTTTTTTAAGGCAATTTACGTTGGATGTGCATACTGCGCAGTTTCGTGGTCGTTTCTCTCTCCAGTTTGAAGGTGAACCTAACTCTTTGTATTTCTAAGATTGATTCGAAAAATTTGGCATTTTAAAGAAAGTTAATGATATTTTGTTTCTTTGTTGAGTCTGGGTATCTTCTTTTCTTGAACTTTCCCTATTTTGTAAGTTATTTTTGCACTTCTCTTCGATTTGGGATTGCTCTTTGGGTTGCGTCACTTTCTCTTGAAATTAGTGTTTTCAAATAAGTGATACTAAAATAAACTAAAACTTATACCTTCTTTTTGATGAGTTTATTTCCATTATCGAAACATATTTTCAGAGTGTTAGGTAACGTATACATAATTTAATGTTATTTCGTATGATTTATTTATGACATTGCTAGACTGTCAGCTTGGAAATGCATATTTCACTTCAAAGAGCGCGGTACGAAATTTCTGGAAAGCTTTATTTATTACTAGAAACTCGTTGTGCTTTCAATATGATGAAGTTATAAAACGATAGCCATGTGTTAGTTGCAGCACAGCTCCTGCTACTACGTCACAATCATCATCTAATTTGTGGCTTGTCGATGCATTATTTTAGAAGCGATGTGTGGCCGCACGCGAGGTCATAATTCATACTTAGTGTTGCCTGATATGGTTGCGTTATATTCAAGTTCTTCCCTAACTTTGTGGCGCTCCTGGAATATGCTTTATTATGTTCAAACTTCCTTCAGTCTTGGTTTTAATCGGCTTACTGCTACGCGAGACCTTTTCCGTGACTGGCTATCATTGAAAAAACTTTATCGCGTGTCACTTTCGATTCATTGCGAAAGTGCTCATCGCTGCAACATCTTTATTTTTTATAGCCATGCAATTCAATAATGATAAAGTGAGTGCGTTTGATTGCGCGTTGCCGTGAGTGTCATCCTTGCATAAGGTAGCAGGTCCGCCGCACGCTACTCTATCGGAAACTGATGGTCCGCTTCCTGAACCAGGCTTTTTTTACCTTCTTTTCCCCCCCACTAACATCCTGGGTCGCCTGTTGCACTGATACCGACGACTGACTGATGCATCCGTGATTCCCTAATTACAGACCCTGCTTCCCTGAATTATGGTCACGCGTGAACTTGTAAAAGCCGCTCTACATCTGCTGACTCGCGTAGTTCGTTCGAAAGAGAAAAGGCTCAGCGACGGGGCGATGCAGGATTTGCACGAAACAGAATCGTCACAATTGTTGTTCATTACGATGAAGCAGGGACAATGATAGTGAGGCTGACGCTCATTAGTGTTGCACTGAATTCTCAATTCCTATTAATGGCATCCCAGTCTCTCTCCATTCACGTTCTCGAACTGAACTGAAGGTTATTTTTTCAATTTAAAACCAGTAACCGCATAATTTTTACGAATTATGTTGACTATTACAAAGAAAATACGAACGTTTTTTGCTGAAGGTTTGAATTCATTGTTGGCTAGATAATTTTCATAGAATCAATTAATTGCTCAATAACTATTTTTTATTTCAACGCATCAATAATTTTGGTTCTGTTGAGAGCAATCAACATTTCTTCCAGTTTCTCCTAAAAAGTAATAAATTTTTTTCATGCTGGGGTATTAATGTGACCGGCAGTTTTTCATATTATAGTGTCATAAGGATGCTACTCGAGTTTTTGTGTTTTTAAATATTAGAGAAGTTTCATCTTAAGGCAGATCAGTGGACTCGAAACTGCAGCAGGTTCATAATTTAATTAATAATTTTCAGGCTTACTCCAATAATCTTCTTCGATAACCAGAAGCAGACCCCTCCACTGCACCTACAGGGTCATAGACCTGCTGTCTCATTACTTCGCATTCTGATATCCTTTTTTCATGAATTTCTTGGGCTCATTCTGGCTTTTATCATCATAGCTGTTCAAGTTGATCACAACAGACGGGGACGAAAAAATATCCCGAACAAAAATTGCTCGTAGCTTTCAGTGCTCAATATTAGAGGAGCGGTTCTTTCTTGCCCGCCTTTTGGAGCTAGCGCTCCGTCCGCCTTTAAATTGCCTGCTTGATTGAGTTCTTCAGACCCAAATTGCTCGGACAATTATCATTGAATCTTCCGATGGGCAATTGTTTCCAGTGGATGAGAAACTCACGGCTCACACTGCTTGTTTTGGGGAAAGTTTTTAAAAATGCTCGCGCTACCTACGAAATAGATAAATGGCTCTCTACCGCTTAACTTGTTAAAAATTCTGCTACAAATATATTAAAATACTGAAAACTTCATCTACACTTAATTAACAGTTCCTGTTTGTTAGTTAGTTAGTTAGTTAGTTAGTTAGTTAGTTAGTTAGTTTCACGAGTTATTGTTGTAATTTGAGGTATTTGTTCAAAAAATTAACGAATACGTTTAGTATTGGCTACGGTGGCTTCCATTTACTATTTGCATAAACCAAGGACTACTAGTACTAGACAAGGTTTATAGTAGTCCTTGGCGTAAACACAAGTTCCCACCCACTTGTGTTTACGTCCACTATGATTAGCAGAAACACCTGAACAATTTATTCTGTAGAGCATTTTGGACTTGTTTTTCGGTATTCAAATGTGTTGACCACCTCTAGTGTCGAAATACTGCGAGTCATCATCAATCTGAGGCCCAGACAAGGCGATGGAAGGGTCAGATTCTGCCGAGCTCCTAGTTGCTCGAGACGTCCGTAAGAGGGCGCCACCCATCCAAAAACAACTTAGAAATATGGATCCCTGGTCGCAAATATTCTTCGCAGCCATCACCAATGGTTCTTTGGGAATCCATTCCACCCTAAGGAGACTTGGGAATGTAAACAAGTTTTTGATTTGTGTTGGTGTCTCTAGACCCAAGAAGCTCCGCGACCGAGGTTGAGCGCTCTGATCGGCCAGATTTGTATTGTGAGGTCGGGTGTCCGCAGAGCAATGGTGCTCATTTGACATTTCTTGGTCGCGCCACCCTTGGTGACAAAGAACTAAACTCTTCACGTGATTCAAAGCTCCTCCATCAATGTCTTCATATTCGATACTGTCTTTTTTCAATGTTAGGCCCGTGAGTTTGAAGCAGCATTTACTTCACATCAAGTGAGTGAACTTCCTTAGATTTTGTAACTTTTGGTTTCTTAAGAAAAGCTTACTATAGGTATCGGGTTTGATGGATTAGTAAGCATTATTGCTTGGATAAGGTTTCATTATTTGCAAGGGAACTCATTTTTCCTATCTTTTCAAACCGACAGAATATTGTCGATCTTGCTAATGAAATTTATGCACGTCCTTAGAGACGCTATTCCACACAGGAAGTTTCCCCCAAATTTTGAGTGTTTGCGTCGGCACGGTTCCCCTTTGCTTAGCCATTAACCGCATTTCCAAATCAGGAGGTCCGACTGCCGGTCAAATGGGCTTTCGACCACCGTCAGACACATGACAAATGGGCCTACTTACAAAACGGCCGCTGCCCAAATGGTCCTGAAAATGCAAGAAAGTCTGTGCTTGATTTGCTTGAACACGACCCAACTAATGGGCTCTCTGCATGTCCCTCATGCTGGCGCAGTTTTCACGCCGGACCACCGACCGTTTTGAAGTTACGACCCAGCTTTTTTGGTTTCGTGTCACATGCAACTCAGCTTGGCACTCTGCGATTAGTGAAGTTCTATGTATTTATATAGGACTTAAATAATTCAAAATAAACGTCTGTTGTACAGGAGAATATATAATACTATTCTTAGTAATTTGCGCTTGGTGTTGGCAGATGCCAGCACTAAAAGTTCTTTAGTTGTTTTCAAAATATTTCCAATTTCGAAAATGTGGTTGTCTGCCTTCACATACGTATTGTATATCTTGAAACACCGTCATAATCAAGACACAGCCATAATGATTTCTTAATTAGGACTCGCTTTTGCTTTTATTTTTACATTAAATGCGTGTAATAGAGTTGTAGAACCATGAAGTACTCGTTAGAAACTATCAACTTGGATATTGATCAATATACTTATTTTAACCATTCGAAAGTTCTCCCCTTTCTCTCATTTTCTTTGTGAAGTTTTTCCATGTAATAGTGATGGTGTTTTTATGTCATGTTGATGTTTTACGTTTTTCTTATGAGAATCATAAACGTAGTCTTATCCTGGTCCCTAGAAGTTTGCCAGTATCCTATTATTAGTTACTGTTAATGGCTGTGATGTTCTTATTATTGCATGAACATTTGCTCGATTGTTGTCTTATTACTTGTAAACTGAGTGTTCATTTTACATGCATTCATGTTTTACTTCATTGTACTGTGATTGGTCAGCGTCTTCTGAGGTTTGTGCATTAATAACTATTTCTTGTGCACTTAGAATATATTTAGGATTTTCTGATATGGTCTCATGTTGAGGAATAACGCTTTTCTATTTGTTTGATTGTATTGTTCAAATTACTGCAACAAAAATATATAGGTTCTCGAGCTCACTTTCGACGCCAAATTCGCAGAATAATTGAATTAAGTAGCAGAGAATATATGGATGTCAATGCTTTCATGTGTCCTAATCTGTAATCCCTTTCACTTTCCATGATTCTATTTGATGAGGTAGCATCGAAAGAAATCCTAATACCTTCCTAAGCCCACAGGTGGATTTCCGACGAAAATTTATTTCTCTGGATACACCCATGTCATCCATCTCTGTTTCGGGATGCTGAAACACAATTTCACAGGTTTCAATATCCAAGAAAGAGAAAAAACGCTAGCACCAACATCTACTGATATGATGAAATAACTTGAAATAACTTCAGGTTCAAGATTATTTGAGAGGCAAAATGTAAACAAATTCCCACCAATTCCCATTACTCGCAAGATGCAAACAGCGACTCCAAATCAGAAATTCTTAGCTCACAACAGTATAACAAACAAAGTGAGTTCAAGAATTGTTCAACGCACGTGAAACATTTCAAGAGCTGAATGTTTAACCTAAACAAATTTGTAGTTGTCTGTAGCGAAGCTGCGCTGTACGTATTCCATACAAACATCAGTCAAAAATGAATACTAAAAAAAAACGCTAGAGCTAGAAATCCACTACACGCCTATTCAGATTTAATAGTTTTCAATAGCATTGCCCGTGTAGAACATTGGGAGAGGATTTTCAAAAAAGGCTTCATTGACATCAGAATATTAAGCGTTGTGCGAAATGGATACAAGTCCGAAAATGTACACAAAGTCTATGGCGTTCTGTTGGAGAACAAACGATTACTGAACACAAAAGTTAAAAATCGCTTTAGTGCAGCACAAGGAAAAGGTTCTATTAAATACTTGAAGTTTAACATTCTACTCCAGCGACCAAACCTCCCTAGTTTGGAGTTGATCCTGCTTCAAGAAAATTCTGACTGTTCCTACACCTGTCCAAAAATTTCCTGGGTTCACGAATTTGCTAATTTGACATTTGTATCTGATTGAAATGCAGTTTTGTTGTTTGACATTCTGGGTTTGCTCTCGATTTTCTTCACCAGCCTAGGAAGCAAACGAATTAGTTTGTTGCAATTCCATTCCCCACCGGAATGTTCTGTCATTCCTTCGAAGCGTCTACTTGTTGCTTAAAGAATGTCATTATAAATTTTAAGTTCCTAAATGGAAACTGGAAATCCTTGGAAATTTACGTTACACTCACTTCACAATTTCTTGCATCCTTCAAATAGTGTTTACGAATTCTGTCTATCCAGTACGGATGTTTCTTATTATTTCTCTCGCTTATTTTTGTCCATCTCCAGCTGGTGTTCCAGCAGTTCGAAACCCTCAGTATACATTTCTTCGTTCTGATATTGTTATTGTTAAAACATTTTTTCTATTTAGCTCTTTTATATGGTTCTGTGGCGATCCTTATTTTTCTTATGGTCACTTCATCTTTAAACTTTCAGCATACTTTCTCTAAAATGCGGGATTTCGCTCTTTCAACTTCTTCCAAATATAATTTTCTCATTGTCATGAGTCTTGTCAGAAAAAGGGCATTAATTTTTGAGTACTAATTTAATTACTTCAGTTTTATATTCTCATCATTTGTATAACAGGACAAAAAAGTGTAGTGAAGTTTAATTCAGAAAAATTAATTTTCCTTAACGCTGCTTATTAATGCGTATTTTTCTAACCTCCCTTTTATACATCTTACTTCCTTCGTATTTGCAAGTATTTCTATGAATCCCCATGAACAATTTTTTTTTATCTCTGGAAGTGTTGCGAATTTAGTTCTCTTACCTTGATTTCCTCTTCTTACATTGTCTTCTTTCGCCATGAATGCAAAATGTGAAAAAAATTTCTTCGTTTCTATTACCACTGATGATGAGTCTGACCTATTTATTTTTGTTTTAATTTCTAGCCATTTTTTCTATACAGATTTATTGAATTTTGTTCTTTATTATTCTTCATATAATGCATCTTGTGCCCTACTATTTTGTAAAGTTTTCTATCTCTTTTTATTTCCAGGTCCTTCTAGTTTGTGTGAAATTGCATTGCACTTTTTGCAAAAACAAGAGTGTGATCTCTTTATGAAGTGTTTAAAATAAACTTTGTTTTCTCTTTGCTCGACAAAAGCTAGTCCAAAATGCTAAAGCCTCGAGAAGCAAGCAGGACTCGGGCTGAGCAACGTGGCTTGAAGAAGGTCTGTTCGTGGAGGCACATAGGCAGTCTCGCCACGTACTCCATCGATTGTGAAGGCCACTCCGGGGACCCATACCAATATTTATTGAAACTTGCCTATAAATAGCCTGCTCAAATGGTCCTGTAAGATCCACCGAGATTGTTTCCGATGAGATCGTTGCGGTGCCACAACGACGTAAACTCCACGTAGCACTACTCCGCCTCTCGCTTTCAGACCTGGGATGAAACGCTTTATGTCACTTCAAAATATCGTTTGCTGAGGAATGAAAAAGTTGGAATTAAAAAGCCTTGCTTTGACTAGCGTTCAACTTTCAAGCCGAATGTTGAGCAAGATAGCGGCCGTCATTAATGAGCAGCTTGAAATCTGTAACTTGTCATGAAATAAAGCTCTAATAATATGTACTCTCAGATTGAGATTGTTTTAAATTTAAGTAATTTAAAACGTTGTAGTTTTCTTTCAACTCCGTTCATTTTCTGGATCTTGCTGTCATGAAGGAATTTTCTCTATTTTTCACCCTGAAATAATGACCACTTTGCGTATTGCGCTCTTAAAGCCCAAGTATTTCTTTCTAAATATTCTTTTGATCTTCCAAGCAATTGTGTTCGTGTGACTGTAAGAGGCAGCAAAGAACACAATTGTTACAGTTGAGGTACAACCGTAAGAGGCAGCAAAGTGTCTGAATGAAATGATCACTCCACAAAATTCTTACAATATGAGAGAAAAACAACTTTTTAATTCCGTTTTATCCCTGAATTTCTTGAAGAATTTTATTTCATTATTAGATCCATATTTTCGTTTATCTATAATACATTCTTCCTTGAACTGTTTACTTTTCAAAGTTTTCATTTACATTTTCTATTCTATTTCAATTTTCAAGCTTTCTTTTTGATTTAACGAGGTTCAATGTCGGTCTGAACTAGGGTTGTACCAGGAGGTTCTTTGGATCATTAACGCTGTAGAGTCGATTCTATTGCGTTTTTAGGCCATTGGAAGATCATAATTCACCGAGATTTGGATCTGCCATCCCCATCATCATCATCCGAGCCTCGTATCATAGGCGCTTCAGGGAGCGCGATTCTGGGACATCATTTTAGACGCTGGCTTTCGGTGGAATAGCTCTTGTGCGGGATATCATTGAAATGTTGTCTTCGTATCGCACAGTTTTTGGTAGAATCACAGTGTCTTTATTTACATGCTGACTTCTGTTGGATTCAACCTTCGTTTAGGAGGTCTCATGTGAAACTTGCCTTTATACTTCAATTCATTCGTTGCTGCTTTTTGCTGAACAGTTCGTCAGAGAAAAAGTCTAGAAAATCTTCAGTGTTATTCTAACACAGAGTTCTTCATTCCTTCAACACACCATTATCACTCTAAGTGAGAAGGTTTTACTTGCAGAACAATAAAACCCGAAATGGATACCATCGACTTCACTACTGAAAATTTGAAACCTCAGAAGCAGTGCTAAACTTGTGCATACTGAAATAACGCTTCGTTCGCAAATTACTGCCTTCAATTGATAATTGAATAATTTCAGAAAGATGCTGATCGAATTGTTTTCAAAATTAGAAACCAAACATCACGCTTCATAAGTTCAGTTTTCACTCTTTCAACCAAGGACGGAATTTTTTTCTGATTGTCACACTTTCAGAGCTTTCTTGCACATTCAGTAACCAACCTTTAACAATTTGATATACTGTGATATTGAACTGTTGACTGTTTATCAAGAATTATTCTTTTTTTTGCGTTGGAAGCTTATGCGTCTCTTAAGTCGAAAACACTGTGCATTTTTTTTCTTCCGAGGACAATCTGTTAACTTTTCTCTTCACAAGTTTCATAGCTTACAGATCTCTGCGGTGTTCAGTTGAAGCTTCATTATTAGATCAAACTTTCTTGATCCTCAGCTCAATGGTTCGTTTTTTTCAGAATCTTCAGTCCAATACTGTCATTTCTGGCTACTTCTGGATTAAATATTCCTCTGTCTTCGCCTGATATCGGCTCCTATGAGTTTAGGTGGATTAGTGATGGTTGTTTTTAGGACACTTTCAATATGACTCCATTTTTCTGATCAGTGTTACAACATGAGCCCAGATTTCAGGTTAGTGGTTCAACATTTCAATATTTTTCACTTCACTGATGTAAAATTACGCCATTTTTGAGATTGTTGATTCAGCATTTTACTATTTCTTGGGTCACTAATTCAACATTTTACCATTTCTTGGGTCACTAATTCAACATTTTACCATTTCAACGGTCGCTTGTTCAGCACTTCACCATGTTTCACTTTCTCAACATTTTACTATCCTTCAAAGGCACGGGTCTCCTCGCAACCTGCGTCTCCTGTTTTACTTGCTGCAGGGCTGTCCATCTTGTGCTGTAAAGTTTGCAAATGTCAATACTGACGCAAAACCCCTCTGTGGACTTGCCAATAACATTTTGAGCTCCGACAACAAAAACTTAAACCTTTGCCGCACGCCGACACTCATTTTTACGTAGCTTGTTTCTGAGTCCAACTATTCTCGGTTTTGTTTAATCCATGATTTCAATTGTGGAAATAACACTTAGTTGAGGATGCGGGTTATTCGTACTTGAATCTTCTTCATGATTCGAATAAGTCTTGAATGGCTTCCGCGGAGAATTGAGTGCTCGTGAACTGAATTTTGTATCAGAGGTAAAATATGATTGTAGAAAGCAATGTTTGTGTCAGGTATTCATAAGAGAACTTCATTTTAAATATCACTTCAAGTTAAAAATATATTTCAGGCGAGCACATTTCTCTGCTAAGATTAAAAACTTAAAACTGGCACTGATCTTTCAGTATTATAAATAAAACGGCCAGTGTTCATTGGATGATAGGGAAGTTCAAAGTGTGATCAAGACGTCAATAAATGACTAGAAGCTAGCTGGTGAGCTTTTTTAGATATGCGTTTTATTTAGATTTACAATTTTTAACGTTAGATAAGATCAATTAGACATAATTTTCTTATATGTTAGATATACGTATACACACAGACACAAAGCTTACATTTTTGAGAACAAACTGTAACTACCAACGCGAACTAATTGTGTCTAATGTGCTTGAAATTGAAGTCCCAGTTAAAGTCGGATGTAATGTACAAACAATGAAATCTTCTTATCACTGCAATTATAGGTTTCTTCTTTTCTGAACACATAGTTTCTTTGAAACTCACCGTACTTAATTTTGTTCTCTGGTCATGGGAAGAAGCCTGTGCGCTTGTACGGTCTAGCTCTGCTGCTACGGCGGCGCTCTCAGACCAATTACAGAACTGTCGATAAAGCGGAAGAGCTGTCGCCTTATTTGATGCACTTCTCTTCTCTCCTTTACTTTACTACTCTTCTCTCCTTTGCTTCATTACTTTTCTCTCCTTTGCTTTATTACTCTTCTCTCCTTTACTTTACTACTCTTCTCTCCTTTACTCTATTACTCTTCTCTTCTTTACTGTACTACTCTTCTCTCGTTTGCTTTACTACTCTTCTCTCCTTTCCTTTATTACTCTTCTCTCCTTTCCTTTATTACTCTTCTCTCCTTTACTTTATTACTCTTCTCTCCTTTACTTTACTACTCTTCTCTCCTTTGCTTTACTACTCTTCTCTTCTTTACTTTACTACTCTTCTCTCGTTTGCTTTACTACTCTTCTCTCGTTTGCTTTATTACTCTTCTCTCCTTTACTTTATTACTCTTCACTCCTTTACTTTATTACTCTTCTCTCCTTTACTTTATTACTCTTCTCTCCTTTACTTTACTACTCTTCTCTTCTTTACTTTATTACTCTTCTCTCCTTTACTTTATTACTCTTCTCTCCTTTACTTTATTACTCTTCTCTCCTTTGCATTACTACTCATCTCTCCTTTGCTTTACTACTCTTCTCTCCTTTGCTTTACTACTCTTCTCTCCTTTGCTTTACTACTCTTCTCTCCTTTGCTTTACTACTTTTCTCTCCTTTGCTTTACTACTTTTCTCTCCTTTGCTTTACTACTCTTCTCTCCTTTGCTTTAGTATTCTTCTCTCCTTTGCTTTAGTATTCTTCTCTCCTTTGCTTTACTACTCTTCTTTCTTTTGCTTTACTACTCTTTTTTTACTTTGCTTTACTACTCTATTTTTCCTTTGCTTTACTACTCTTCTCCCTAGTGCTTCACTGCTTTTTTCTCTAACGCTTCTACTTTTCTCTGCTTTTCTCTCCTCTTTCATCTCTTTTCTCCTGTGCTTCACAAGGCTTTCCAGTCTTACGCTTCATAACTCGTCTTACTCCTGCGTCCGTTCTCTTCACATCTTCCTTTCTATGATTTTTTTATCGCACTTCGATGAACATTTCTGGAGGGACCTGTTTTGTGTTCCTAATGCGACCTTTGACTGATCTGATTTATTCTAGTAACATTATTCAAACTAGGCATAAAATCATCTAAATTTATCAGGTAATTCATTATGCAGCAGATTACCTGATCATTCAAAACATCAAACGTAACTATTATCATTCATCAAACGCTTAAATTGTTTTTTTTTATTTCTTCATCGTTTCAAGGAAGATTTTTTTCACTGTTTACTTAGCGTTAAACAGAATTGTTTTCATTATCACTCTGCGTCTCAGAAAACATTGGTTCATCATTTCACACGCTACGCATTTCAAGTAGCATTTTGCTCTCTATTCCCGCTCTGAGTGAACACTTCCATAATAGTTCCTTTCCATATTAACGAGTTTGCGCGTTTCTTGAAATTTTAGACCCTATTATATTCAGGATTTCTTGACGCATTGCAGTCATACATGACTCGCTGCAGTGCTAATTCGAAGGTCTATGCAGCGTTAAAAAATCACTGACCCAGTTTCTCTATATTTCAATAAACTTGTTTCACATCAGTGACGTAAAGGTTAAAGGAGTATTCTTTTGATCATGAAGTAAGGAACATTATTTTAATCGTTGTTTAACCACTTCAAGAAGCATGATTTTTTAACTTTTTGATATATCTAGGAAAATTTTTACGGTATCCTCAACGTGTCAGGGAATGTTTTTCTCAACTTTCAATGAAACACCAGCATATTTTTGTTTCGTTTTTCAAGGATTTCGCAAAAAAATCGCTTCTTTCAAACTTCAAGGAATTTTTTCTAACTGCTTCTTTAGCGTTAACATTTTCTTCGTTTTAATTTAGCAGTTCAGGGATAAAACATTTATCGTACCCTAAGAGTTGGGAAACCTCTTTCAAGGAATATATTCAAGTTTAAATGTACATTCTTCTGGAGGCTTCTTAAGCATTTCACACCTTGTTTCCTTACTATTTCTTCAGACTAGGAGAAGCATTTTCCGGCATTTCTCGGTTTTGAGGCATTTCCCTGTTAGCAAGGAACAACTCAGGAGGCATTTCTCTCTCGCTGTATCGGAGATCAATGCTGCCTTGTAGAGTCCACCCGCACACCCAGCAGGCCGGAGGAAAAAACCTCCTCGGAGAAGTAACCTTAGAAAACGATTTGGAAGAACCCACTTCTGAATATAGGAATACTGAATTAACTTCATAATAAGGTACAATACACTGAACTGCCCTGCGCGAGAACTTAAAGTGTCCATCATCACACTGATCCTTTTATTACAAAGTTTAAACCGCAATCGTATGTATTTCTTGTGAAAGAATAATTATTGATAAATATATGTATAAACACAAGTTGCTATTAGTCAGCTTCAAAAAAAATCCGCTTTTGGGAAAAGTTTTCTGAGCATTTTTCAAAGCTTTTTCAAAGCTTTCTAGGAGCTATGTGTACAAAGTAAAGATTTGCACCGGCTAGGCAATCGCAGGAAACGTGTTAAAGGGCTCATCAATGTCAAACTATTGGTTTCCTCTGCCGGTGTAATAGTTGAAGTCGCATTTGGAGTTGTGAGACTAAGCCACTGGGAGGAAAAAGTTTTTAAATTTTGCCGACACTTTGGCAGTATCACTCTTTATTAATCAATAATGTATTTTCTGATGCATCAGAGTAAGTGCCTGCTTATATTCATTGCTATTTGGGTCAGACATTTGTTTCCAGTTAGAACTTACGAATAGATTTTTCAATAATAGTTAAAAACAGATGATATTTCATCACACTAGCGCTTATCTTGACCTGTGACAGAACCTGTTCAGTGACCTGCCGTTTTCATACATACGTGATAAGTTTGCCTGAAAACCTACAGCAGGTTTTACTCGGCAAGCAACCAGTTTCGTGGGCAGTTCTGTTTCAATCAAAGCTCCGTTGTGGAGGCTTCAGTTTCATTGATGGATGAACCAGAAGGGAATGGTTCCGCCATGCAAATGGGAGGCAAAATACTTCCTACGAAATTTTCCAGGGAGTTTTCTGGCCAAGTTTTCTTGTGACTTGCCTTCCAGTTCGATTGAAGAAATCATGGAAATGAACCTTAGTATTTCCTCTCCTATGGTAATATAAAGCACACGTAAACAATATTATGGATATAATATCAAAGCTGAAAGATATAACAGGAGTAAATTTCATGTTAACTCCACTGTCACTTATTCTATTTGAGAGTAGTTGGTTCATAAAATGGAGCTCTTCAACCACGCAAATAGTCTTAAAATTCTTTTTAGCAACATGTCTTAATTCGTTCATGACTGAGTAGCTGCGCAATTTTTTCCCCAAAGAGCTGTGATTTACGGGCCTGAGTGTTCACAAAACATCTAAAACCCAGATCAAGGCAGAGCAGAAAATTATTACGTACAACAATGCTGCATCAAAATTTATATGTACCAATACTGTATGCTGAAATTTGAGGTTACAATTTTGTGAGCCAATGAGAATTGTAGAATATACATGTATTTCATCAATACTTTTCATGTTTCTTTGTAGTTCAATGAAAGGCTTTCTTGAAACATTTCACGTGCATACCGCTCGTGACTAAATGCTTTCTGGTAATATACCAGTTCTTAAGCGTCTTCTCAACCATGGAGAGTTTCCAACACATTAGAAATATCCATTTTTGAATCTCATTCTCCAACTCTTCGAAAACCCAGAATTCCAGAGAAATTAACTAAACAACTCTGTCTAGGCTTCGAGCACTTATTTCCTGCATAATTCTCCACATAAATCTGTGAACCAAAACATCTTTCAACTCATTAAATAGAACCCTCATTTCCAACCCTGATTTGAAGTTATTATTCAGCATGAGTTATGCTCAGGCGGACGCTGCACGGCGGCAAGCGTGCGGCCCGCCGGGCACAGCATCTCAAGAGCCGGATCTGGCTAGGCTGCTTAATTATTGGAAATCCATCGAAGCGGAACAGCACCGACTCTGTAAGTGGAAAACCAGACTAGCTTCCTTGGCCTTCGTTCGCTGCTACATGGCTTGTAGCTCTCGCAGCACACATTGGTCCCATGTAACCTGGTTGAATTGGGGCTAACTCTAACTGCAGAGCACCTGGGCGGCGTGTAGACTCGCTGGTTTGCAGGGTTCCTCGCCAGTTGGAACAAGAATTGTGGCTCACCTCTGTCCTTGTAGCAACGAAATGCATAACAAGTTCATGGCTGGAGTCTACTCGAACTAGGATTCATCTCCTGGACTGCTGTATAAACTAACTGGATAACAAATTCATGGTTGGGATCTACTCGAACTAAGATTCATCTCCTGAACTGCAATATAAAACAACTGGATCATATCCCATCGGAACAACATGTAATAGATGTTGCGTGGAGACAGTTATTTGTACCTACGATCTCACGGACGTGGATTACACCTCTCGACTTGTGCCTTCGAAGAATTAGAACGGCAGTACACCTACTGAGAAATTTGTGTATATGTCAAGTGAATTGGTGGCAACAGATTGATTGAAATTAAGTTTTGTGTCCCCCATTTTGCATATGATGGAATTTCAAGTATCGAAAAACTGTTTAACCAAGTTAACCAATTGTATAACTGTCTTGTAGAAGTCCTGAAAGTATATTTTATCATTTTTTGGGTGACTGTTATGTACGTAAATATTTGTTCTGCAACATAATCTCAAACACAAATGTAAAGTACAAAATTTATGATCTGTTCATAGTATTTCATGTCCGGCTTACCATATTAGTAACTATGTATCAAGGTCATAACTTTTAGGTTTGTACTAGAAGCCTAAGAATGTCAATGTTATTTCATTACCAGATGTAAAATTTGTTTTCTAAGGTTCTCCTGTTTAGACATTGAACAGTCGAAAGTGTACGTTTTGTTTGCGTTGGATGTTAATCACTAAGCGTTAATAAAGAGTGTCAATGATGCTAAGAATGGTAAGGATGCTACGTACGTTTACTTCTTAATGCTGTAAAAATTTCATCAGTGCTAGATTTTGGGACGGAGACGTTGGACAATATTCTGATGGTATATTTATTAAACAAGTTATACTCGTAAATAGATGGTTATGTGTGAATGTCCGTAAGTTTGTGCAATAAAACAAATTACTCTGTTGTATGTTACTTTGATCAAATTAGTACTAAAGCAAGTCTTGTTTTTCAGAAAAATAGCTCATCGTATTTTACTTTTGTTCCTAATTCTCCTCAGAGAAAAGTTTGTTAATCGCAAAATTGACGTCCACGTTTTCTCTTTTTTCCCTTTTTCTCTTTGAAATACTGTTAGCCTTCTTCGTTACAAAGTACAATACGTAAATGATACGGGCAGTGCAACCCTGTGTAACAGTTTGTGTTAATTTACTGTGGAACTAAAGAATTAGTTTTTGAAGCAATTGGTCACTGTACACAGACCAAGAATATGAGCCCAATGCGCCGAATAATTTGTAAGCAATGTTACAAATTTGGCATTTCAATCGCTTTTGACAAGTGCAAATACCTTAAGATGTAGCAAATTGTCCTCTATTAAGGTTAGAATTGAGTTTATTTTTTAGTCATTTGCCTACATTGATCTGAACTGAGAAGTGATAATCGTATTGTGTGATTTACGAGATTCTTAGGGCGTTGTTCATATTTCCTTCGCTTGAACATCTTCGGGGGATAAAACGGGAGCTTGGTTTCTTCACTGAAGGGCTAGCGCCAATGCTTTAATTACAAGGTACGACAACATAACTTCCTTTTTTGCCTTTCAAAAAGTTATGAAAAAAGGAAGTTATGTTGCTGCACCTTGAAAATTCATTGGCTCGAAGTGTTTGTGTGCGACAGAGGATGTAAAATGTTTACAGGCGATGGTTCCCTAAACCTAAATTCAAGCATTCTTTCATTTTAGTTCAATAGAACCGTTTTTGAATTTTTGGAAGTTATTACGTTCAAAGACCACACTGGTTTGTAACCAACGTGATTAGGAAAGGAAACACGGACTGGTTTAGCCAATGAGTCGGTGATACAAAATAATTTATGATGGTATTAGATTCAAGAAGTTAACGGAAGCTTGTCACAAAGATTTACTATTCATGTTCTATTCAATTCCTGTCAGTTTCCTAGTGGTTGTGTACAAGTCTGATTTATGAAGAACCCATAGATGTAACTAGGTACAAATAAATAGTTGTAGGTACTAGGCATTTGACTGAAATTAAAAGTAATAAGATGTTTTAGTGTCTGTGTGAGAGCTCGAACCAAAACGCTTTCTCTTCGCCAAGTTATTACCGGCTGTCCTTCGGCTAAGAGACGTGATGCAGACAAAATACTACATGTCCGACTTTAATTCCGTGTGCTGGAGTATATTCTTATTGAAGGTAAATTTGAATTAACAGCTCGACCAATTTGAGGAAGCCCTGGTAAAGTGCAAGTCCAAAAGCTTAATGACATCTATCGTGGTGATGAGTGGTAGTCCTTTCAGAAGTTTATTTATTTATAGAAATAATTTTTAACTGTGCCTATGATTTGTAAAAATTCGATGTAACTAGCATGTATTAATATGTACAGTGTAAGGAAGAAGATAAGTGTAGCCTCGTATCTCCGCAAGGACGTGCAAGCTCCTAAGAATGCCTTCTTTACAAGAGAGGGACCGCTCACACAACCTATGCTGCCACGTCCGCGTCTGGCGCCGGAATGCGCGGATTCGGAGGCTGGACTCCCAGAATCCGGGAATCTGTGTGCCCTCACATCCAGCTCGATGCCCTGAGAAGAGGGAGGATTGTCCTCTCCCCTCGCTCCTCTCTGCCTCTTTTCTGTATACCTCTCAACTAACAGCTCTCCAATCGATGAGAAACACTTTCCCGAAACAGGGTAAAGTTGCCGTAGGATGGAATGTATCTTTGCGTCTTTCCATGAAAAACGAAAGCGAGCAGTTTGTAAACTTCCAATTGTTTTCATTGTTATAAGAACCTCAATCTTCAGTTAACAAATCTCGGAGAACTAAGCCTGGAGCCAAAAATAACTGAGGAATCACCTGCGCGACGCTGCTCGCGGTTGCAAGATGGCCGCCACCTCACGTGACTTCAACGCATCCACAAGTTCTGAACTTTCCCTCATCTTTCTTCTCTCTTTCATCGTCAGTTTCTTTGTGTTCTGAAAGCTTTAACTAAGTATTGAATAAAAACTACCATGGATAATTCTCATGTAGAGTTGAAGTTACTGGGGAATGAACCTCAACTCCAACCAAAAACATCGTAATTTTTTGTGCACTTGATTACCTGCTGTTGGCGTGACGCGTATCTGTCTTATGAGCAGAATGTAAAATCAAATTTAAACATGACATCATTCCGTTGCAGTTCCATCAATAGACTACGCTGTAAGTGTTTGTGCGCACGCCACTTCCTTATTATTCTCCACGAGTTTAAACTTGAGGTGATGAGATCCACATAATGTACTTTGATTTCCAATAATGGTCGACATGTTTGGTCCACAGCATCTACATTATGAAGCCATCACGGATCGACAATTGGATTCAAAGACCCGAAGAATGTTCAAGGGACTCTTGATTTAACGTTTGCGATAAGAGGTGGTTTAAACCGACGGTATGTCACGAGAAGCGCATTTCGCGTCATTGCGCTCCGTTGTTCGTGGCATAAACTTTGTTATCGTTTTCTCGAACGACTGCTTTAAATTTTGCCTTGGCTGACGGAGATAGTTTACACTTTGGATCCTTAAAGTGCAGAATAGATGAAGCAATCGATGGGTGGGTTGAGCGAGAGGATGCTCTCTCTCTCTCTGAGCTTGGATCAATGTGACTCTGGGAGAATAATTCCCGCTGGCTCTCCTCCACTCACGTTAGCTCACCTCTGAGACCTCAACGATTTTTCCCCCGACTCACCGGTCGTTGCGGAGGGCTTGCATTGCCGAGGGTTGTTACTCCTTCGCAAATCTTCACGACGAGAGCACGTGTCTCTGTGCCTCTGGAATGCTTCGTCTCATCCGTTCCTTCGACGGATTGTTTTGTTGCAGAAGAAGTATAGATGCTTCAGGATGAGAATGCTACCTTCAACTTTGCGCCCTGTTTATGACTACAAGATCAACGAAACGTATGCATGAAAAATTGGGATAGACCCGTCTTATATACGTACATAACACCACTTTTTGATATTTCTATAGATGAACGTTAATGAAAATGTATCGCAATGTTCTGTAATGGTGGATGGCCAGTGAAGCTGAGGCATCCACGTTTGGTGGTCCTCATAGTACTTCGGTGGAGGATAAATTCTTCGCTCTTGTTCTCCTTGCAGACTGCCAGGGCCGAAACTCAAGGATCGAGAGCGGTAAACGCCCATCCTCGTCCTCTTCCATACCCACTTCCTTATCATCCTCAACTTTGTCTTCCAGTAACAGCAAGCGACCTTCTCCTTCCCTAACTTCCTCTTCCCATCATAGTAGCAGCAGCAGCAGTCCTCGATCTCATCTTCCCCATCACCACCACCGCCACCTGTCCCACCACCACCACCTCCACTACCACCAGCCTCCCCACCACCCAGCGGCGGCCTATGCCTCCAGCTACTCCCCGTACCCCGGGGCGCATCCCCATCATGCTCCTCCGGGCGGTCTAAACCAAGGCCACTGTATGGCAACGGGCTCGGCACAGAACTCCCCCCACTACGGGACCAGCTATCTAGGTTCCGCCTCAAGCCATCACCATCACTTTGTTCAGCCTAGTTCTACTCCACTCTTCTCGCCCTACAATAGATAGTGAGTCAATAACTAATTCTACTGCTACCTCTACTGATTCATACCGAATTGAAGTCTTGCAGCATCCCCTGCCCACCAAACCTAGCTGGGCCTTCTTAATGTGTATGAGTTTATCGGTGTAATACAGCATAACGAGAACTAATGCCACTCGCATTGCTTCTTGAACCGTGTCTGCGAGTGTACAGTTGCTCTGCATGGACTCAAGCTCTGATTGACCTTCCCAATTTAAATGTATTCCATCTACGAATGACTGCGTTCAGGTCACGGTATACAAATGTTTCCTTCGATGTCCACCCGCCAACATTGCGCTGCCTAGCTATTGCCACACCACGCAATTCTGATTAGTGACAAAGACTCAAAACTGACCCTTGGGGTACACTGCGGTTAGCTGTGTTCAGAGCATCGCGTTGCTTTGAAACAACTGACCGTAGTCATCTCTTTGGGCTACTCGATAGACCAACAGCAAACAACACAAACAACACCGGCAATCTGGGCGTGAGCGCTCGTCCTGTTGTGTACCTATCCGATCCTTCTCGTTTTTTAGCCATGTATTTCTTTATCTATTTCGTGCTGTACTGATTTCGTTTTCTTTTTTCAAGAAGAAGATTAAGTCTAATCGACCATTTTGTGTTGAAGGCTTACAATAATTCGTCTGAAGCTCATTTATTTTTCCGTGACATTTTGAAAAATGGATCATTCTCACGATGGTTTTTGAAATCTAAGACTGCTTCTAAAATAGTGGTTTTACGATTTCATAGCAGATTTTTAGTTATTATTCATCGAAATCTTCGGTGATCCTTTTAGTGTTATTGTTTCTTTACGTTTATCCCCTCCGTGTAGCGTCCTCACCCTCATCCCGTCCTTCGTTGATCCAGCTTCCCGGGCTTTCGGCCCACCGCTGGATGCCCTTCTCAGATCGGAGGCTCATAAATAATACAGAAAGCGTTACTTTCTAGCCGAGACCAAAGACCATATCAGAAATCTATAGCAAGTCAATAATGTTTGTGAAAGGTGCAGCCAAAAGACATACAAGAGTTGCATTCTTCCTCTTGTGCGATCGGTGGCATCTTTGGGGGCATGCGGGCTCACGCTCATGCCATTAGTGGGGCAGAGCTGCCATGCCCTATAGGCATGAACCTGCTGTACCCTTGCGCCTGCACCGTGTTCCTAACTTTGCCAATTAATGATTTCAGCATGTTACTTTCAGTGTCAGGTTTATCGGTTAGTGTCTGATAATTATTTAATATAACTGTACCCACGATTTTTGGATCAAGGTATGCATGGATTTTGTAATCTTCTCTAGTTGATAATACTGTTTTTGAGCATGCGTATGTATAAGACGTTACTAACGTACGTGCATGTTTATTTGCATGGTTCCTGTCCATATTTTGAATTTTTTTGTACATTTTTAAGCTAAATTTTATACCTTTGAAAAGTACTGAATTTTATGCTGCTCTTCATTTCCATACTTATCTGTGTCATGATTTTCTTTTCTGGTTAGCAACTCTATTTTTCCATACTGCGTTTTTTATGCATTCCCCGGTAAAACTACAGTGGATTTATCGGTGGGTTCTCTTGATGTGTTACGGGTCACTTGAGGAGAGTTCGTTTCAGTATCAGGTGTGCAAATCGAGGCCGAAGTTTAAATTTTTTTCTATTTTCACTACAGGCGCAAATATGTTTTCCAAAACTTTTCTGTATAGGTCCATGAATTAGATATTGGCATTTTAAACGAATTTCATTTTTTGGATAATAATGCGCTATTATGAACTATACACCTTACGATGCTTTTTGAACAATGGAATAATTGCACGAAAGAAACATTTAAAATGAGTTTAGTGAAATAACTTTTTTCGAATACTAAACTCTATTAATGAACTTTCTGGCGAGTGAATGTTCTCGAAATCTCGGATTGAGGTTCACTATATGCATTACGGGCTCCTTGCTAGTGATCATTACTGGGTTGCTTCCTTGCAAGTTACTGCATGAGCTGGTACAGCATAGGCCGGTACAGCATAGGCCGGTACAGCATAGGCCGGTACAGCATAGGCCGGTACAGCATAGGCCGGTACAGCATAGGCCGGTACAGCATAGGCCGGTACAGCATAGGCCGGTCAGTATAGGTCGGTACAACCGCACCCGGGTTTCCTAAAGTTGCGCACCTCCGCCACTCCACCGCCTAGCTTTAGTGCGCATGCGTGAATCCATGAGCCCCATATCTTGGGGCTTCGATTCTTGCAAGCGCCTCCCACTGACCGCCTCCTCAGCATGCTAAGGGGAAGTGTTCCCCGTCATGCTTTGTGTGCCCCACGGGGCCTTAGGCCTTTAAAATTTCTTCTAGTTTTAACTGAAGCGCCTGCAATTTTTTGTTTCTAAATGTGGGCTCCGTTGCGAGGCTCCCATCAAACAAGATTTTCGAAGAACCAAGTCTAGACTCGAAAACAAAGGCTAGAAAAAATTAGCATGCTTTAGTAATCATTTGTACTTGATTGCAATTTCTAATCGAGCTACGTTGTAATTTTGAGGAGCAAAATCTTTCTGATGGATTTGACGTCAAAGAATATTTATAATTATTCCATTGCATAAGGTTTTATGTAATTAATTATATATATAATTAATCCACTGCAGCACGTTTTTCGAACGAATGGTTAATACCGCTCCTTACAATCAATGGGGCCTTATTGGAGACACGTATGATTGTCATTTCCAAAAAACACCAACTCTTCTATTCAGTGATAACGTTTTTCAATTTTGTTCATTAATTGATGCTCGTCTCTGAAATCTAATTTGAACGCAAACGGAAAGCTCTCAGATGTATAGAATAGTTACAACATCGGGCGCAATGTATTATTTCTTTTGAGATGAAAATTAGGTGTTCTCCAAAATACATGTTTCAAAATAGTGTGACACAAAATTTACACCTGAAATAATTACTAAGCTTGTATTCACATGACAATCACATTAGACCATGAAACTTTTCCCGAATCTCTGGAATGTTGTAGAGCCACTTTGAGAGGTTTATTTTTTTTAATTAGTATGAACGGAGAGTTTTTCCTCTAGTTGCCAAATTAATAACCAGTTAGTACTTTGCTACTTGAACTTGAAGTATACTTCGACATCATTCAACTTGAGTGAACGTAATTTGAAAAGCAAACGAATACGTTGATATTAGAGCTTATTTTGTACAAAAATGTGAAAAATATCAGCAAAGCTGGGCATTTATTACTCTTTTAAAATAATAAAGTGTATTGTAACTGAAAAAGCAATTCAATTCGATAGCCATAGTTACTGTTAATATTCTTCGTTTAAATTTAATTTTAGTTAATGTATCTCAACACTTATCCGCGGTTGAAAGTTTCCGAGTTTGCTTCATAAAATAGATTAGTACAATAACAAAGTTTTCCTTCTTTGCAAATTGACTCTCTACTCCCTATATTCGTTAGTGGTTTATGATCAATTCTTTTCCCACAAAATTAAACTCCATTCTTCCAATCAAAATTTAGGAATAGTTTGCACAAACCATTACTCTGATACAAAACGAATAAAATTGGTATTGAATGATTGGATTTTAGTTCATCTAACGTACCTGACATTCTTTACTTCATAATTTATCTGTCTCCATTCTATTTTGGGTAACTCCTCGAAATGCGTGATAGAAAACAAGAACATGAGAAATTCATTGTGTTTCCTTAATGCTTTCATACAACACCATATTCAAGTGTTCTTTTTAACTCTCCATTCTATACTATCTTTTCGAAGATGTCGAATGTTTCTTCTTGTATTGAAGATGTAATAAATCATAATAGCGATTTTGTTCTGTTTTATCAGAGACAATAGGTAATGATTCTATTTTTTTTTGTATTATAAATGCTGATGGCGGTATTTTCGGAAACCATCAGCCACTGCCAACAATGGACAAACTTTTGAAATGGCCAAGAAGCAGCAGATAAGGGTTTAAAAGCTAAAATATTTAAAAGTTTATGAACAAATTATTCATCTACATTGCAATCTAAGCTCTTCATCAAATAGGAGCTCGTTTTTTAATTAGTAAAGGGCGTATTTTTTTTAATACAACAACTATGGCGTTTTACGTCATGCTTTTATTCAGTTTTACTTTCCATTATATTATGTAAAATTTCTTCGTTACTATCATGAGGCATTTGAGAATGATTAATTTAGATAGTTGATTACCATTCCATGAGCAATAGTGTTTAAATGTTAAGCCAATCATTAGAATAGAACCATTATTAAAATCTGGTAGTAATTGTAGTAGGTAGTTTCTTTAGTGTCTTAACATGTCGAATTAAGCGGGCGGCGGAAAATTGCATTTGATTACGATAGAATGACATAACGACATATCTGCTGACCATGGAACTACACATAACACAGCATATATATGCGCACAATAGAACATGTATTTTCTTTTTATGGATGTTTACAAGTATATAATTTACTTTTGGCCGCGTTGAAAGTTGATGGGTTTTTTGCAGGTTACCATTCCTAATTTGTAGTATTTTTCTTCTCCCGGAGACTTTGGAAGAGTGCTATAGACAACGAAGAGTATGAATTTGAGGAGTTCATGCAATTAAATCATTGTTGAAAATTGAAAGGCTGATCTTTCGTAGTCCCATTGTGCAACACTAATGATCAGATATGTTGTTTATTATTGGCAAAACATACCGTCAACATTGGGATCCCTGGACCTGTTGAAACAGTGAAAAGGTTGATACGAATACTAACTTTTGCAGACACTCTCTTATTAAAAGTGAAGCCTCCAGCTATGTTTCCTAGCCAGAAACACTGTCTCATAATGTTTTCATCCAGTAAATATTTCGTTATTTGATCGGTAAAGTTCTGACTTAATTCAAGTCTTTGATGTTCTTCGTGAGCTGCCACCCGCACGTTCAGCCCGAGGCTCTATCTTCTTTTTTCTGCATATCTAATGAAAGAAACACCATTGGTTATGCAAATGCACTGACAAGTCTCTAGGGTAGTGATTTGGTTATGCTAGTGCTCCTTTAACTTTTTTACTAGTACTAGGATAAAAACTTGAGCCATAAAGTTTTGTTTCGCCCTAACTAGTTCGACCAAAGCTGTGGGAAAATATCTAATCAGTTGTGTGTACTAACATTTACTTTCTGCTGGTGTGTTTCCAAGAATGATGAGCATTGAAAACCATTCTTAGAAAGTCAGGTATACCTCAACAACTGTGAAGCTTTATTTCCAAACTATTCGATCATACTAGTGATCGCTGACGTTGAATGACTTGGCTACAGAATTCTGTATTTCCAAGTTTATGTTTCAGTACAAGCTGTATCCCACAACGAGGTATCAGAATTAGTAACGCACTCACTGATTTTTGTATATAACATAAACTTTTCGGTTCTATTCCATGCCTTGATTCATATTAAGACTCCCAAAAATTAACTCACCTATCAAATTTTAATGAAAGCTGTAAGATTCCATTGACTTGCGGAGCCATTTATAAAATACTTAAAAATATCAATACAGTCTTCTATTTGATATGTCTCTGAGCTACAAACCTTACATTGCTAGCAGCCTCCTCTATACCTTCTTTTTCGGCTCAATCAACTGACGACTTTTTGCCTTAAGTTGAGTCTGAGGTTTTTCCCTGTGTTTGGTTTAGGGAGTCCCCCTAACTAGGCGGCAAACAGTTCAGTGCGGCTTTCCGCCCTAGGACCGCAACTGGCGAGCTCCTTCCTCTCTCACAGGCGACACTTCCTTAGTCGTGCATGCATTTCACACCTTTTAGGATTAGCTCGTTCGAACAAGCGAGGTTTTTCAGCATCTATTAATAATGCTCGTTAGTACTACTAATACTAATTCATGAATGGGAAAGGGAGGGTGTGCGCGGTAGTGTTGTCCTTGTCGCACGAATAGATGTCACTATAGAATCAGTATGGAAATAAACGCAAATTTGTATGCACCTAGCGAAATAGCTTGCATAAGGATTTCTCCAAAATACAATATTCTTGGTTGGTATTGAAGAAAGTGAGCATTAACATTTATGCAGTTGTGCTAGAGGAAACCTGATATTGATTATAAATATAAAACTAGGAGTTTATTTTGAATTTTGAAATAAATCACCCTGTGAAATGTTGCCTTCTGCATAAAAGGTCTACGTTACAAATGTGTTAGAGTTGCAGACGAATCTTAGCGTGAGCTGCGTGTAGAATTTTTAAACTTTTATTATGATTGAACTTTTTTAATTGCCAATGCTCGTACCTCTCAAAAATTAGAACTAACACACGCTGGTCTACTGCCTTAATAAGGGCGGCATCTGTTTGTCCATAGGAGTCTGTTACTTATAGAATAAGAGGCTTCTCAGAGCCCTGGCTTGCGAGATGTTTTATTGATTATATAAGCGAGTTTGGTGTTCCAAATCTGCCACGCGACGTTGGCATATTTTTAAAAGTTTCCAAGTAAGCAGTATCGAACCGCTATGCGAGTCCTTGTGCATACAAGCCTGCCTGACTAGTATGACACCAAGGGGCATGGAATAAAGTACGGACGCCTAATAACGGGACTAATTCGACCATGTATTTAAATAAATTATATTATTTGATTTAGAACGAGTATGAAAATTCAATGGAATAGGTTAATGTAAGCTACATTCAAAGCCTTATGGTATATCCGTAGTAAGATGTCCATAGGTTTGTGATATATTCTTTTGAAAAATACCGTTATATCTAAACACTGGACTAGGTTTGTTGAATACACTAAAGTCGGCAGAAAGTGATTATTGTAAGACTACTTATGAAACAAAATTTAACGCAATATTTTTCAGAACTATGTAAAAATCTACCCAATGTTTGTTCAAACTAAAAAAATCCTTGATGCTAAATAGACTTGAATGCAAGACACGTAGCGTTCAAGTCTATTTACAGCATGAATAAACAGCAGCATACATTGACAGCATGAATAAACTTCGTACTTTACTCAAACGTAATTAAAAATTCTTTTATCATGTATGCATGCATTCCTTTATTCATTATTTTGGTATCGTGAGCGATTTTTTGCATTGGCTGCCGTCGGTTTGCTCGTGACTGTATTTTGTAGCAGAGTCTATACAAACTTGGCGCTGCGCTCGCTTTTTGTTTTTCTTTGACTGCATGTCCTTCAATGAAAATATTCTTAAGTTTATGTCACTTTCACCTGCATGTGACTGCTGATCACTCCTCGCTTCAGCAAAATGCTTGTGAAGAAAGTTTTCCATTATTTGATGTCTGAAGGTTCGTACCAACACTTCTCAACGCAAATCCCTGACTTGAGTGCGAGTGTTTCCTAATATTGTATGGAATGTTATGACATTAATTTAGGATGATATGAACGCGCACCCCAGTAAAGCGAATTTTAATTTATGTGTTGGTTTACGAAAAGTTAGGGATGTATTTGTGGTGGGCTGCTAATATTTATGTACACACTTCTATCACGATATTTAAGGAACTCTTAATTTTAGTATATTTGCGTAAAACTCATCCGGAAACATCAAAATTCCAAAAATATACCAGACTGAAGATATAACTCTACCTTTTTCTAATTGATTTTGTGCCACAGAGATTTTCCTGTCCTTCAAATGTTTAATGCTTTCTGAAAATGTTTTTCTTGTGTTTCAGGTACGTGCAGCCCTTCCGAGTTCGACCAATACTGCCTGCCCCAAACCCAACACCCTCAGCTTGCTCAGCAGCAACAGCAGCAGCAGCAACAATGCTTCTCAGAACCACCGACGCCGCCTAAAACAAGTACAAGAAAACTCGATAGTAATTCTACACGTGACGATAACTGATCTTGTCCTGATGCTGGTGTCGGCCCTCACGACACAGCTACTACTTAGAAATCATTGTAAACAAATAGCGAGCCGAATGTAAACGAAATGAATAATTGTACAGCTTCTCATCTGCGAAGCAAACAGTACACACAAAACGTGTATTGAACTCTCCCGTGCTGCTGTAAAACGTACAAAATTTGTGAAGTAAAAATTTGTATGGCTTTCTAATAGCAAAAATCTTTTCATTGCTAAAATGATTACTGTTCTGAGTTTCGGTACTTCTAAAAAAACACACGGCATCAAATTTTTCGAGCTCTTGTAATCAGTCAAGTTCAGTCGAAGCGAAATTACGGAGAGAAAGATGCGCGTGCTAATTTTTTTTAAATTCTGGGCGGTGTTTCGGAAGTTTTGACTGCTGCTTCACTGTTGTTCATATTAACTACCACCATTTTTGTTTTCTTAAATCCATCATTCCTAATGTGTGTTGATTTCAGCACCTGCATTCCTTTTCAAAACTCATGTTCGTGAATGTTGCCGGTCATGTTCCCTTCGTAAAGGTTGTAACGACCTGCCCATCGCTTCTCTTTTAGTTAAAATTAATTTTTGTCATGAACTAGCCGACCTAACCATTTTTACTGATTTACCTTCTTATGATAGGACATTAATTTCATGCCTTTTTAGATTCCAAATTAATTTTGAGCATTTTCAAGATTTTTATACATTGATCGTTTACATTGTGTTTCTATTTGTTTACGTTATTTCTTTGCAGATTACTCCTAGGTTATCTTTTATTTGAAGTTCAACGAGAATGAGAGCATAGTAACTCAATGAATTGTTACTGGGCTCCACTTATGAATGCATTGAACTTTATTTACCCAAATTTTTGCAATTTAAACCTCGCACCTCCTAGTCCTAGAGTTTTTGTAATCTTGAATTGCAAGGGGAAATAAAACAGCCCACTGCATCACATGAGGTTAAAATCGCATGCTTACAATTTAAAATTTTATTATACGCCCCAACTTTGAAATTACTTCATAAAACCCCACTTTTTCTACAGGAGTTTCTATGCCAAAACTTTTGCACATTACAATTGGTATTTTTATTGATATATATATGTAGAAAGTTCTAGTCAGATTTACAATCCTCTCTCAGAATTTGGTGTGCTGTTTGTTTCCTCATTTCTGCAATAACACAAACGTATCGAGGTCATTTATCGGGTTAGCCAAAAAGTCCGCTCGGTTTTTGTCAATGCCAAACTTTCTTTGACAACCGAACGAATTTTTTGGCCAAACCAACATAATATCAAGCTGTAAACTCGAAGCATGAATGATTTAGTCGGTTATAAATTCGTGCGTCGCATTGTCGAGCGTGTGTACGTGCATGAGCGCTAACGCGTTACGACGCACAATTGGAATGTTCGATGGTCCTCAGTGTGTTCACTTTTACTTACATTTACACTAACCGAAGTACAGGTGTCCGACGCACGAATGTACGTAACTGTACAAAGTGTATTTCTTTAGTATATGCATGCTGCAAAATCAAAAACAGTTCTGTTTTGTCTGAAAAGTAGCAAAGTATCTTCTAGCATTTTAGTAGCTTACAATGATGCATCTGGTGAGTATACCATTTTTTCATCTATTTAAGTAAATTTTGTAAGATTTGTGTGAAGGTAAGTAGTACGGTGCTTCTTACTTTCTCTGTTTAGGTGTTCAAATATTATCGGTCTGAACTTTATTTTCGTTGTTCCTTTCTAACTTTGTTTTTCCTTTATAATTGGCTGTTGGAAGATATGAAATCATCATATCTTTCAATACTAAACCTCTGCTCGAGGAATTCTGCTTGAGAAAGTATGTACGTTTACAATTAGCGGTGATATGACCTCGCACTGCAATCTAGAGAACACTTCTATTAACTTATCAAGTCATATAGGCTGTAATTAACTTATTCTTCTCTTGTTCCAGGAACCCTGTATTAAGATTAGAAAAGGATTTTCGCACTACCATGCATGAAGCTACATTAAATGCATTGTTTTCATCAAAAAACTCTGCAATAATGGATTGAAAAGCAATCACAAGCGCTGTTCCAAAAATTTATATATTTTCACGATGACAATTTGACACCAAAAATCATGATTCATAATATTATTCAACCTTATTTCTAATTCCCCATCTCTATACAACGAAGAGTTATTTCCTAAATTTTTACTGTCTGTTGAGTAAAGTAAATAGAGGTGGAGATCGTTTGGATTTTTTCAACTGGAATTGCGTTGAGAAATCTCTTTAATACGACCTCATACGACGGTCGCCACCATGCCTGATCTCGTTTATGTACATGACAGAACGGCGTACAGTCAATAATATCTACGAAACTCTGCTGCCTGAATTGATTTTAGTTGCCAACTTTCATACTTCTAACAATGTGGAACTCCAGACATTAAGTTTGAACTATTTCGTATCGTAAACTTAATGAATGTGGTTGTAGTAAGCATCACGATCCTTCCGTATGGCTGTTGACGTTTCTTTGCGAAAATTCTTCCGAACTTGACTGTCCTTTAAAGCAGCGTACTATCTTCAAAATAAATTCAATTAATGACGTTTTAAAACATTCTGGCAATGATGTTTTGTCAAACGCCACAGCTTTCTACGACCAATATGAAAGTTAAATTTATTTAGACGAGTAAACCTACATGACGATCATATTTATACGACGCAAGAGTGCAGCGCATCACGCAGCATTCAAATGTATTAAAATGATTTCGAGAGAAAGCTCTCGGAACTTCCCTCTAAAAATCTGAAAATAAATTGTGTAGTGTGGTGGGTGCACGAGGCGCGTGATGCGATAGACGAGCGAAAGATAAAAAAGAAAGGATAATGGCTCGGCTTAAGGCTTTGTAAAGTATTTGACTCTTCTGCAGAGTTGGGGTCGCCATATTTATAAGGCATCTTCGAAATTTATCGCACAGTTATGATAATGTTGGTTTATGGCCAGCGCTGGCGGGGCCAGGATCAGGAGCTCTCTGATCGGAGACTTCACCGACCTTGGATTGTGTTTAGCGTTCGCTGCTAAATCAATTGGAACATCTTCTCTATGATGCACTTTTTCTGGTATGAAAAGAGGCACTCAGGCTGAAGTTCATGAGTAGGTAAACAAGAATTATACATGGGTCTGTGTAATACTAGTTCTCTACGGAGATAAAATTAGTTTTTTTGATGCTAGAAATTGAATCATGAATAAATTTAAATGATTGTAATCGTGGCAGCATATGCAAAAATTTTAAATCAAACTTTGCTATACAATTTTAGCCTATACATCACAGCTATTATTTTTTATTTACTTAAAGTATCGTATGCTTAACTTTTATGTCAGCTACAATTCATGTTTCGTTATTGTAGCGCGTGGAATTGTAGAAGTTATTACTATGAATCACTGATAAAATTTAATCAACTTCTGCAATTCTCTTTGATTTTAAGATTTTTTAAAGAACGTACATTTGACCCTATTCCACGATCTGTTCAAAGCAAAAAGCAATGTTTTTGCTTAGAATATACAAATACACAAAGTAATACAAAATCGCTGTAAAAATTGTAATTTTCCCCCATTACTTGCACTAGAGGCCTGGACTTCTGTGGCACGCGCCAGTTGCGCTGTCTCGATGTCTCCTGTCGCGAATATCAATTAAAATTGCACGCTCACGCGCTTTGCCTTGTCCGTCGACTCGACAGAAAATAATAATTCCAAGTTCCCGCTAATTAAAATCACCAGCACGAGAAAACTCCTGAAAACTTCGAGGGTTCGTCGCTGGCATTTCGTCGCTGATTATTTAGAAGGCATTTAATTTCATTGGTCTGTTAGGCAGTTTCCGTCCTACTGGCGGTATGGGTGGAATGTCGGCCTTACGTCATCAGTTAATTATGTCTCCATCTGATATCATGGAACTCAAGCTGGATAACCCAACTGTTTCATAAGTACTAAATGAATTTTAGTTTCCACGTACCTATTGCTAATGCGCATCGTGCTAGACGTTCAAGTACACGGAAATAGGACAAAAATAACATGTTCATTCAATACTGTCGTATATTGACCTTAATTATGGCGTTTCTAAATTGAATAGATATATGACCCTCTTTTTGATAGTTTTTTTAATTGGTACTGGAAATTAGGATCATTGAAAATGGATGATGATGAAGCGTCTTGCGCAGTGACGTTGCTGCTTGTCTTAATACATCTTCCTTCTCTACTCCTGGTGATTGCGATAATTTTAATTATAATGCTTGCGGTAATGATGTTGACCGAGCGACCGATGTTATCTGGCAATGATGCTGACTGTAGCAATCGCGTTGATTGTGATATCGATTCTTATAATGGTATCGAAGTAATTATTATGATAATGAGGCATGATGTGAAAATAGTGACAAGGTTGGTTCGTGGACTAACTTTGTTGATGCATGTCCTAAAGTTCTGTAATTCCAGGGACTTTACAGCGCGTCTATTATTTTGATAGTGATGTCGATCCTAATAATTGTGTTAACCCTGATAATGCTGTTGATATCGATACTGATAAGGTCTTCGGTGCTGATAATGATAACACTGAACAATACTGTTATTAATGATGCTACTCCGCGCGACTAGGACTATAACGATGATGATGGTAATACTAGTGCAAATACTACTGTCAGTAACGCTGTTACTGCACTAACAACAATGCTGTTATTGCAACAACTGTAATGCTGTCATTACAATAACAGTAACGCTGTCATTACAATAACAGTAACGCTGTTATTGCAGTAACAGTAAGTCTGGTATAGTACTAACTAATGCTGTTACTGCATTAACGGAAATGTTATTGCATTAACTGTAATGTTGTAAGTGCAATAACAGCAATGCTGCTATTGCTCGAGTGTTGGCGAGCTAAGGGCCACAGTCAGGGCGGATGGAGACTAAGCAGCTTCGTTTAGCAGCACCAAACCTTAATGCGGCCCCTCGACCCCACAAATGGGATGCACGAGCAGCAAGTCGAGGTGCTGGTCTGTGGTGCCAGTAATTGTGCTCTTGTTAAGCCTAACCTGCTTACTCTGCAGCGTCCAAATTGCGTGTCTCCCACTTCCAACTCGCTCAGGAGTAGCAAAACGAAGCATTTCACGCTGAAAACTTTCTTCAAGGCATTTAAATATTAATGATTCGAACATTATAACATAATTATATTACGTATGAAATGTATACATGCACTTATTATTCATACTGTTGTACTTGTTTTGATGATCATGACAATATTATTAGTCCACTAATTTTGTCTTGCTGTTTAGGATCTAAGTACATTATAATTTTTGGAAGGTTAATTGATAGAAACTTAAAGGGTGAACTTGAATTAGTGTAATAACGCTTATAAAGTAATTTTTATTTAATTATATATACTAGGTTAATATTCTGTTGATTATTTTAGGTAGAAACAACCAATGAAAGAACTTGCATTTTTGCTGAGATAATCATCCTAGCTTCATAGTGGTTGATCACCATCATTGCTTGAGGTAAACACTTTATACGTGGGACTTTATTTAACTGTAAACTTGAAAACGGAACTGATACGCATTTAAGTTACTCTGTGACCATATGTTTCATTAATTGTTATTTCGTGAGTAATGGCACTGTAAACATTGCTATTTGACATACAAATTATTTTTGTTATTTCTCCCGTACAAACGAAGTTCAAAATTATATTTTTTGATTTATTGATCAGTTTTACGACGCTCTAGGCTTGCAAAAGCAATTTCTTACGCGATGCTACGTAGTTAAAGCTTCGTATATTGTTGCAGGACATGTCAATATGAAATAAAGTCAAAGTTATGAATGTTTTGCCTGGTGATGAACCTACTCAAATCCATGAATGCTCTACGAATAACTACGGAAATTTTGAAGTGAAAAAAGAATACTTCTTAAAAATTCAAGCAGCCGACGGCTTTAACGTTCTGCATCTCTTTATCGACATTTCGATTTTCATTGGCTGGAAAATCTATTCCTGGTTATGTCCGATTTTCCTATATTCCTTGACCTTCATTTCTGCTTGTGTGTCAATTGGAAAATGGGGAAGACGAAGAGGAAACGAGAAGTAGGAGAGGACTATTGGTTTATCGGTCTCTTGGTAATTCTTAATAGAAGATTGTGCTTCAAAATACGCCTATATTGAGTACCAAAGATGCATTCTTCCATTCTTAAGTATGCAAAAAATACTCTTGTGGCTTCGTAGCTCATCAACACAGGTACTATTTAACTGTCATCTTATTGAGCAGTGAGGCTTTTTTACTTGAGCCGATCTTGAAGTTTTTATGTTCCAGTTAATTGTATTGAAATTCATTTTCTGATATCTGAGGGTGACTTTAGAATATCTGAGTTTCTATTTTAAGATACCAGCTGGCAGCATCGATGTCATCAGCTGGTTTCTATGTTTAGCGTATTGATGGTATAGGAAATCAGGTATCCAAGATTGGACGAGCGATATCGGTTTATTGGGCAGCATCGAACAGTTTTATCGGGGCAACCACGTGCTTGGATGCGACATCAGTGCTGGCGGAGGTGCGGTCAGTCGTCCTCTAGTACGGAACTTGTTGCTTTATCGTCCAGGTGTGCGTCTCACTCACGTCCGTGGCCTCTTAACTCCCTCCAAATTTTGAACACCATAATGGAGAGCAAGTTAAACTGTTTGAGTGGGAGCTGTGATGTATGTGGGATGAGTGGGAGCCTCCAATATTGTTTTGGAACGGTGTTTATCATTTTCAAAACATTGCAAACGTAGGAAGTAGTCAAAATTTTACTTGTCACCATCATCTGAGTATCGAATGTGGAAGCTTATGGTTTCAAGGATTAGTGGTAAACCTGAAAAATGTTGAAAATGGTGCTAGCGATTATTCATGAATGTGAATGAATTATTTCCTTTGACGTTCATATTTCGTTATTGTGTTCATGATGATAAGAGAAATGGTTTCTTACCTAAATGAGTGGAAGCTGTAAGTTTTCCTGTGCTTGAAGTTTTCAAAGAACTTTTAAAGAGTTTGTTTTAAATGATATTCTGAAAGTGTACTTTTTCGAGTGTACGGATTCAGATTCCTCTGCCTTTCGCATTCTGTGAATTAAGTACAACGCTTTGGAGAGCTTGCAGAATAAATCGCATCTTCAAGGCACAATTTTCGATGGTCTTTCAATGGTCTTCATGTAACTTAGTGTACGTATTCTGCAGTGTGAAGCAATAGACATCTTTTTCAAAGCTTATCGTATGAAACATTTTTACTGAGCGGGATGCTCATGTGATATTGCTTCAAGATTCAAAATTATGGTACTCCAGTTTCTGTGGGTTGAAGAAAATCTTATTTACTATCAATATTTCTAAGCCATTTGATGTTATTCCGAGTAGTACTGTTATTTTTTACAGATATCAATAAATCCGCGTGAAAGCTTAGCTTGTATAGTCGCTACAAACAAGGCTCTGTGGCGATGGATGTCCAAACGAAGAAATTTTCTCGTTCCGTTCACTGGCAACGATTATTTTTTTAGGTGGTTGCATGACTTAATTTATGAATTTGATAGCTATCATCTCTTCACTTCTTTGAGGTAATTTTTCGTCTAATATTACTAATGAAAAGTCCTTTGTTGGCTTAGTCGAAGTTACTTGCTTCATGGTTTCCTTGTGTCGTTTTTGCCTATGAACTATTTACTGATGTATTGTGACGCCGCTGCGACCTATTTTTACTATAAGATGAACTAGACAAAACTTTTCCGTTTAATTGACTCGCTCTTCGTGAGGAGGATTGTTGTACGTTCATACATTTCGTATCTGACGCACACATTACGACGTGTACCAGTACAAGACTATGCTGCGTCCGGTCCGTATTGTAGCTCTCGCGACATCTGCTGACATTTATGGTCCGAAAAATGTAACATTCGTTCATCATTAATGCTCCCCTCGTACGGCCCGTCACCAAGTATCAATATTTTTGATCAGTTATGTTTCTGAATGATTTTTGTATCAAGGATCGTGAGAACAAAACCAGCATAGTTTTTGTCATTTTATGAATTTCGTTGGCGTCAATACGTAACATTTGTAATTTTCTGCAAGCATATTCAGTGGAAATTTGCCTAAACTATTAATGAACATTTTGTTATCGTTTGAAAATAACTACTTTCAACAATTTTCATCGGCACTGAGTGTGAAGAGTGAGACTGGAAACGTTACGTCAAACTTTTACATTTTGAAAAAAGAACCAAATCACTCGAGTGAAATTATTTATTGAACTACCCTAAAATTTCGTTTTCAATAGTTAATTCAAATCTAATAGCTCATGTGATTCAATTTAATTATAATAGTTAAGAATCACATTTTTACGAATTTATTTGACAGCTTTTAGTTGTGTTTGTAAAATTTAAATTTGAAACATTGATGCACTTAACTCTGACAAATTAATGTAGTAACCTATTTCGGTGACTATGGTATTTTCAAAAGTTCTAGTGTATCTAGGTTCGAGTTAATTTTACAAATTATTTACAAAAATAAATTTGTATATGCATTTGAACTAGATCTTCGAATGAAGTTAAATCTGCATAAATTAGAAAGCGTGAACCTGCATAATACATAATTTTTCTTGTGATATTATTCACCTCAAAGGTTCATTTGATTACTATTTCACTTTTTATAATGAACATTGATTGTAAATTTTCCTGGGTAAAATTTGAAGGATCAAAGTTACAGTCAAGGAAAGCAAACGTCTGCTAAACAATCAAACAGAGCTGAATTGAGTAAATATATTTGAATTATAGGAAACAGCTAATGTATTTTTCATATTAAATTGAGTACTCGTCAGAGGAGAGTTGCAAAATTGATTTTACTGATCTGCTAATTGTCTTATAAGTGAACACGTACTTTATAATCCATTATCTAAAATGCTAGAATCTTTTTCAGTTCCTTTGATCACAAGGAACCTTTGTTTCAAAGGAACTTGATTTGTCTGCTTCTTGTAGAGATCAAAGAAATTCGGTAAGATGATGTCGGATGTTCTGTATCTGACGTTGTATTGTAGCAAGGCGAGTTGCTTATTATTTCGTAACAATTTCAGAGCTTTACGCTATTAAACTGATCTCTGTGCACGTGCTTCGCTAATCCAATTGAGAACATTATTCAAAGCGATGTAGGATACTATGAAAAGTTTATCTTGAGGGTAGGAGCAGCCTTTCTTTGTACACCATAACCTTGTATTATATCCTCATGTGAGTACTATCGCTATATTAAAGTTCATCAGCTGGCAAACTTTGTGCGTAGTGCTCAATTTCGTTAATGAAACAATTATTCCCCTTAAAAATATCAAATTCCTTATACACTTACTCAATCTGCAATTCAATATCTCTCAAAAGTGGAGTCGAAAATATCTGCCTGAAGTCGCCGGCTGACGGAAGTTGCAGCGGGTGTAACATTTTCCTTAGAATTTTTTCGACTTAGGTTCTACCTTTTGAAATTCTGTAGGTATAATGGAAGAAGTATAAAATTCAGTCTTTGTCTTCATCTTCAACCTTCGGTTCAGTCAACGTATTTTTCGATCATCATTTCGTAAAGTTAACTTTCCAGGATCTGTCTAGTGTACAGTGGTTGTGACGTACTAGAGTTCAGTAATGCTGAATGTCTCATATATTTGACAGTCCTCCAAGTATACATCAGCAAATCTCTTTTCCACAACTTCTCTCATATAAAGCGATTCTCTACCACAGTTAAAAACCGTTTTTAATAGTGAATAATATGAAAAATCAACTTTGTAAATTTTCGTAAAAAAAGTTCGAAAACTTTTTCGCTTATTTAAAACGAGATTGACTTGTTCAGCTCCCTTGGCGTGGTTTTGTTTAGCCATGCGTTGCCTTGCGGGGAGAAGGTGCGAAAATTGTCTGCGATTTTTTGGAGCGTCCGGGGCTTTGTTTCTGCAACCCTTCGATGGCGCTCCGGTGGCGTCAGCGCTGGGGAGGCTGTCAAAGGGAAGCGCTTCAATGCCTCACGTCGGGCACGTCAATATTGTGATGTGCTGCACACTTTGCTGCTGCTGCACGGCTAAGAACTGAAGTATCAACAGCAGCAGCCCAGCAAATGCTTAATGAAACGCGCTCTGGAATAGCACTTGTTACCGTGCCAAGCGCCAAAAATTTATAATTACAGTACAATGAAACTGTACGAATGCCGTGCAGGTGCGATGGGTAAAGTCCGTAGCGAGTGATAGGAACAGTAGTTTATATAGTTTATCCCACTAGGTGTAGAAGTTAAATATTTCTGTAACTAGTGGCGGGCAAAATGAGTGGTATTTTTCGTGTGTTCAGTGTGTTCCTGTCACCGTCCTGTCCACCACTCGCTAACACACTTCCCAAACCACCTTAATGTTATAGGAGAACTAGATTACTACATCTGTCTACTAACAATCTTCATTTTATCAAATTGCGCAACTCTTAAGATAACTTTAAATTATCTTGCATTAACCTTCTCACTCCTGCTAAGTTCCATCAAAATGATGTAAGCATTTTTTAATGACTAAGTACAGAAATTACATAGAAGGTATTTAGCCGTACAAAAAGTATTTGGCGAGTGTGAATTAAGTGATAATTGTTGCGAACGACATGCTAGAAAATCTGTGCAATACTATCATATATCACTAAAAGATTGTATCAGGGTGAAATATACAGACCTGAAGTTTTTAAAACAGATTGCGTTAATAAGTTCATACATACGTTAATATAACATTCACGGTATAACTTCAGTGGGAATAAACCGGCATGCTTTTAGAATGATTGACATGTCGAGCGTCGTTTACGAATTACACTAGGGATGTTTTGGTAATTTCAAGAATTGTACATAGGACAGCTATCATAAATACAACTCAATCCACGCCGTCCCTCAACCTGCTATCGCGTGTACGAACGCAATCGACGGCCGCCCGTCTATTTCCCTCAACAAAGAGAATAATTATCAATTCCGATGCTGTTCATACTGTACAGTAATTAATTGTCACTGATATACGTTCTACTTCATCATCTCCCAACAATTATTGTTGTAATTATATTGCCTCATTGAAGCTGCAGCACTGTGGGCTGCATGCAGTGGTTCAATATTAAGGAAATGGCTTTGTAGGTGATGATGTTCTTGCTTCCATGCAGGGGGAAAAATGTGTACTCTAGTTTCATCATAGGTGAAACGGGATTCTAATTCGTGCAAAGGGATTTCTTAAACTTTCCAACAACTGTTTTTGCCATCTTTCGTAAATATTCATATTTAAGGATTAACAGTATGAAGAGAATGGACTTTCGTAATATTATCCATTACATATGTTAAAAAGAGTGCTTTTGTAACTAAAAATATACATGCAGTTCATCATCAGATCGATTGAAATTTGAAAATATTATTCTTATATGAGGCTGATTACCAAAATTCAAGTTTGGACACAGGTTTTGTCAAAATTTTCATGGGTTTTCAATTTTGAAATATTTTTGCGCTGCTCTTTCTTACGCAGCAAGACACGTGCTATGGATTTCTACTTCGCTCTCAGAATTACAAATACTAATCGGCCTGCACGCAAGAATCATGCAATGGTAATGCCGAATTATTGGTTAGACATCTGTCTCACTATATTTGGAATCCAATGACAAATACTTTGTACGAACTCTGATTTGTAAAACGAAGCTGGACTGCGTCATAATACTAATGTGACTGATAACTATCAAGCCACAACTACGTATAAACCTTTTTTTTGTAAAAGATTAGTGTGAGTGATATTGTTGATGTAAGATTTTAGGGAACTTAATTGAGTAATGTAGCCCACTAGCTTGCTAAGTGTTCTCTGACTCAAATTTCATACTTTTTCTGTTAGGAGGGAAATATACTTCAACAAGGTTGTGTCATAAAACAAAAGAATGAGTGCTGTAAAAAATACTAACCTTTCGTGGGCAAGCTTGGTCATGGAAAAAACATTCTAACTTGTCTCGCTTAAATCCTCATTCTCGTGGAAACTGAGGTTAGGTTGAGGCTACACTCATTACATGTGGTTATTATATTTCTGCTAGGTCTTCTTTGAGGTCTGAGTAGCCAATCGCTTCCCTAGACTTCTTCCTTCAGGACATCGATGAAAGAACAACAAATTCTTAGGTCGCATCATTGTGTTGTATGAAGGGTCATGGCAGCCTTTGTGTCGGTAGCCCATAACAGTAATTATTGGCTTACATCTCTACGTTATTTACTGACGCGTTATTACCAAAAGATGGGCTTTTCTAAGAGCCTTGTATTGTGTGCCAAAGCCCAGCAGAACTGCGCTGTGCTCCTCTGTGGTGTCCAAGTTATGGAACCTGAGTGAGCAACGATGGCACATGCTGGTTGCTGATGGGTTATCCTTGTCCCACTCTTACACTTGTATTTCAAATACGTTGTACGCTAATCATGTTTGTGAAAATGCTTACTTAGACTGCCAGATATTTCATTGTTAATTGCGCAGAATTTATATTTTTCCGAAGTTTACTTTCTCGTATGTTCAGCACTTTTAAAATTACTTTAATGGCACATTAAGGTGGAGAAGCCGTATCAATTTGTTTCCTGTCAGAATACAGAAAAATCACGTTCACATGGTTTTCGATCTATCGAAAGGTTACATATACTCGTTCAAAACTGAAAAACTAAAGGTTCAAAACAATTTTGAAACCCTTTACGCATTTAAGAAAATATTGCTTCTGGTGTCTCATTTGTATAATTTGCATTTCAACAGAGTAAATTAATAAAGTGTATGCTTGAATTTTTTTGGAGAACTCATCGTGGGTTACTGCATTTATTACGCAAGTAATCATGCTAAAACTGGAGTAACCTCAGGTTATATTTAACAGAACACCAGTTAACTCTACTCCACAATAACTAGTGAAGCTATTTTTCATATTCACCAATCGAGCTCGAAGCTCACTTTTCATTTGTCCCCAGCTCGCACATGAGAGACTCATTTCTGGTTACTATTTTAGAGAAGTTCTCATTAAGTGGCTGTGTTTTTGAGAAGTCCAATAACGCTATTGATCTGAAATGTCTGCTGGAGTCACGCATAGATGTTTTTCTGGCTCTGGGCAGAACGCTTGGATCTGGAGGGTTAAAGTAAAGGACTGCTCCACCCGTTCGTTCGTGGTTTTTTATAGGCAGTCAAAAGTGCTTTTATGTACTTCCTATTGGACAGATTACACCCAATAACTTGTATTGATGACCAATCGTGCCATTTGATGGGGTGCTTATTTATGAATTATTTTGGCTCAATGTTGCCGTAACACGAGGCTTTGCGGCCTTTGCAGGAGCGTTAATAATTTGTCTTTAATAATTGGTGTATTAAAAAATTAGCATTTGTATTCCATTTTTGCGTTGACTGATAACAAGCTTTAGATTCGTTGGATATAATTTGAGAAATTTAATATGGCTCAATTAAAATATAATGACTACATCCAAAATAGGATTCAGTTTTTTACTGCTGTTTATTATCATTCATAGTGAAAAGTAGCATAAATTATATTCAATAATTTAATCCATTCTAAAGAATAGTTTTATCACTATGTAAGAAGATATTTCCTTTCTGTAGTGCTACAATTTCAAATAATTGGTATCTCTAAATTACTCAATTTTAACGAACAGCAAGATGGCTTCTTCATAAATCGCCTCTGACGGTCGTCTTTTCGCACAATAAACAACTCTTGTATGAGACGACGCATCAAGTCTCTCACTCTGCTCCAGACCTCAAAAGCCAGGCTCTCGACTTTGCAAATCTGTACAGAAACTAAAATAGCAAAGAACTTCTGTCCTTCCCATCCTCCACGACAAAGGGTCGACGCCGATCACAATGACTCGCAATACATCGAAGTGTGGCTCCAAATTCACGCCTGTGCGGCGGCCTTAAATATCGCAAAAAAAACGCTTGCGTATTTCTGCGAATATTTAGGGATTTTTCCACTTCACGACCACACGTACACGACTGTGATGCTTGTTCCAACTGAAAGAATTTTAGTTGAGCTGACGTTCGCCTGTCCGATTGGTTTTCTAACTCTCCAACAATTTCCTTGTACATGATGCACTCAACGAAAATAAAGGAAATAATCAGTGATGGACAGAATGCGGCAACATAACTGCCTTTTTTGCCTTTAAAAAAGTTACCAAAAAATGAAGTTATGTTGCTGCACCCTATACATCACTGATCATTTCCCTTATTTTCGTTATGTTGTGTAATTTCTAGGCAGTCTTTTATTTTGCGTACGAAAAGCCTCCAAATTCAATTTTCATGCACGCGTGATTGTGTATCGATATGTCTGGTTCGTAATTATCATATCTTTTAAAACCATACTTTCAATCTATACGTTGTATGGTTTTTCTCTCTTGACATTTTTTGATAAATTCAACCCAATAAGTTTTCATAAATAGTTGTGATACTCTCACATACAATGATTTAGATCTTTGTATCTCTGATTTGAGGCATTAAATTTCAAGGAAACGATGCGTTAAATGTACAAGTTCATTAAGAACCTTGTGCAAATTTCGTGCGTGCGATTAGTTGCAGATTTCATTTTAATTACATTGATAGCTACCGGAATTTAGTTACGTTGTGCTGCAGTATAAAAAGTGCTTATACTTGGTATCATTCTCTTTTGAAATTAACCATTGCTGAATATACAAACAAGAAAAAATGTTGAATTGAGTGATAGGTTACTTACTTGAGGTATTTGTTATATAATTAAAATTTTGGCTGTACACTGTCGAGTGAATTCCTAGAGCAGAATGTTATAATTTTTTTATTTCTATATGGGATTTTTACTTCTAATTTCTGGTATTGTTATGCCATTTTTGCCATTGTTCAACTTTTTTCCTGTCTCATTATTTTATGAAATTTATTTGCCTTGGACTGTCTTACCATGAAACCTTGATAGCGGATCTTTTCTGTGGACGAAGCTTGTTGCACTAAAGGTTCACTTGTGTATGAAAGTATCGCTCTTAATTCACTTTTTTGCCGCTGTAGATCAACGTTGTTCATCAGCAATACAAATGTTCCACAAAAAGGTTTCGTTACAACGTTTTTTTGATTGTATTATCGGATTTTTCAAATTCTCTGTTCTTAGTAGTGATTAACTCTTTCTGAATAGTAATTCTGGTCAATAAGTGATATGAATGCTCTTAGGTAAGAGATAAAAATATGACCGACCGCTAACGTTTACCAATGATCGAATAGTGAAATAGCGGAAATAATGGCTAAAATTTGTGTTGTTTCTCTTAACGATTATGCAAGTAATGGCTAGTTACGAATACAATCAAATTTTCACTAGTTGTAAAACCTTGCTGAGTACTTAATGGTGAATTTGTTCATCAAATTGCTATTATTTTGTAGAAGTTGATTGGTTAAAACTTACACAACTAATTGCGGTTACTCTGTTGATGCTCTTACAGCAGCCTGCAAAAGGAAAGAGGAACACCAAAGTCCGCCCGATCAAACCCCTGCGCCCAAGAAGCCTCGGCTGGTTTTCACGGACTTGCAGCGGCGTACACTACAAGCTATTTTTAAGGTGAGACTTGCAGTGGCGTACACTACAAACTATTTTTAAGGTGAGACTTGCAGTGGCGTACACTACAAGCTATTTTTAAGGTGAGACTTGCAGTGGCGTACACTACAAACTATTTTTAAGGTGAGACTTGCAGAGGCGTACACTACAAACTATTTTTAAGGTGAGACTTGCAGCGGCGTACACTACAAACTATTTTTAAGGTGAGACTTGCAGCGGCGTACGCAATTTTTAAAAATGACAGAAATGATAGTATCACAATTACTCTAATTAATTGAGGACAGGGTTTGAGGTATGCAAGCAACAGTAAATGTTATACTTAGCTTATCAGGTGCATCAGAAAAAATGGTCAATTATCAACTGGCACTGTGACAGCAGCTTGTGGAATAATTACGGGAATAATCCGAAAGTCAACTGAAGTGTTAGCTCGTCCGAGTCCCTGGCAAAGCAGTACTGATGAGCATGACTTCCATCTCAGCTGTATTGCGGTTATGAACTTTATTGTTTTAATGTTATTCTTCGTAAACGTTTGTAAAAATTTTTTACTCTAACTTTCGTATCAGACCAGCTAGCAACTAAGCGGTAAAAAGGCACTCATAGAAGTGACTATATTTTCCCCTTTAAGAGTCTTACTAAAGTGATCTAGAATACATAATGAGTCGTGTCGTTACTCACAAATAAAGCAGGTGCAAATTACAATATTAAATTATATTATTCGCGTGAGGAAAGTTAAATATTACTAAATCACAAACTAAATGATTATTTCCATATGTCTTTAATATTCGGTTTGAACATGATATTAATAGGATCTTCTAAAAAATTCATTTGAATGTCGGATTTTCTTGAAATATTTTGATGATTCTACACCTCAATAATTAAAAGTGTTTACTGCTTAAAATGAATATTAATGACAATAATTGTGCTAGTAGATGAACCCGAACACGCTTCGTGTTCTGTGACTAACACGCTACTTTGACATCGCTACTTCGCTTTACTGTGACGTTTTTTGGAGCACATTCCAGCTGCGCGTCATCTAACCTTGGATGTTATCGTTGTATAATCGAGTTACTAGTGTAAAAGGAGATAAAATGTGAGAAAGACTTCCTTATTATTACAGAATCACTGTTTCTCGCACACTGTCACATTTTAGAATATGTGTGCAGAGACTATCGGTGAAGGTAATTATTTTATATTGGGACATTGTGATCCTGAACTTCTAACTGGTAATCCTTCAGTAAAAATATTCGATGAAACCCATCGGTTCATTTTATAATTATATTTTCTGATGACACGAGATTTCTTGTTACTGCGAGATCTGTATTTAATGTGATTCAGTGAAGAAATTTGAAGTGATCATGATTCATTTAACAATAACTTCGATCACTGCTACGCCTGCAGCCAGGGTGTTACAAGAGCGATTACGTCATCGATGACAGGAAGAAATGCCCATAGAGTTTATAGTTTTTTTTAATTTCATCCAAGGTTCACTAATCTCGAAACGATTTTAGTGAGGAAGAAACTCGCTTTACTTCAATAAAAACAATCTTTCCAAGGTGTCCTCCCCCATGCCTTCATTACCCTGATAGCCAGAAATAAAAAGATGCGCTAACGGGCCTAAAGTTCTGGCAAATTTTCCTAACTGTATTCATGAATCTCAGATAAATAATGGAGCAAGCTGTGTAAAAAGTCGACTTATGGGCTATCAGTCTTCTGCTGGAAGATTCTGGCCAGGATGTCATTGAAGTGTATTTACTTTGAAGTAAGCATTCGATATTTCCTCTATTCTCCATTCCGTTTCCTAGTATAGGGACAGGAGTTACACCCTTAATTATGGAAACCCAAAATATCGTTTAGTGAAGTAACACTTTAATTTCACATTTTCGTTTATTTTAGCTTTTAGTATCATATTTATCTAGTAAATCAGTAGTTTGTTAGATGCAATGATGGTAGGGATTCAAAGAAATTTTCCTGAAGGTCTAGGATACTGATGAATTTCCGTGTCTTATTAATCCCTCATTCGTTATCGTTAGGAATGAACACTAAAGTTTTAAAATCCTGTGTAATGTTAACCTCGAATAATTGAGCCTTCTTGGAAATATTCCTCAATTTTATAATACAAGCTATTTGTCTTCTATGTAATGTAACTCGTGTCAATTTTTGATTGTAATGCCGTATTTTTCAATATCGTGCGACACAAATTGTCTTTCGTAAGCTACTAAAATTGGAAGTCTTCTCAATTCGATTTTTCTGTGTGCAATTCAGGGAGAAATTCTCAGCTACGACATTTGATAGCAGCCATTGCTTAGGAATTCTTTGACTTCATTGGAGCTCATAACTCGGCGTTCCGAGTACGGAATGATTTGAGACGAGCCTGCCTTGTGTGTACACAGATACCCAAAGGAATTTCATCAACAGATGACACGAATTCTTTTCGTCTTGAGGAACGCTTGATTTCATTAAAAACGCCGTTGTTTGTTTGCCATTGGAGAATTTTATTTTGTTATGGTTGAGAAGTAAAATTTCAGTGCTAAGTTCACTGTGTAGAACTGTCCTCGGAGTGAGTTCACGTAGGCATGAAAAGTCTGGAAAAACTGAAAATTTAGATTGGATGACGAAGTAATTTTAATTCCTCAATTGTCAGTATCATTTTTGTTGTTGAATATGTTTAGTTTTACATGAGTTTTGCTTTAAAGAGGGAGTGGAGAAAATGTTTTCCTCGTACCCAGTAGCTTTCAATTATTGAATGGCAAAGAAAAGACAATAGAGCTATAAGGGATGATAACTGTATATGTTTAAAAAAGGACTTCATGCAATCTAGATTGAATGCATGAGAGGAGTGGCAGGAATCAGTTTAACAGTATACCTAATCTTTAACTATTGGTATAGTCATAAATATTAGATTTGCTATACGATTCCATTTCCTGTGTACTGGACGGTAAATTTTACTTTGAATATACTGCAATTTTGAACTAAAACTGTGATGCTGTTTTACTTTGTATGTTATCCATTTCTTCACTCAATATTGTTCCGACGAACTCCATTCTTGTCTCAATCATACCATGTAGATGTTAACGCTCTTCTTGTTGCCAGGTTAATATAACGATTATTTATCCTTTCATTGTTCGTGCTTGAGTTTCTTACTCGTATGGTAATTTTTCTGTGGTTGATCTTATTTCTTTTCGTATTTGTTCTTAGCATCTGAAAATCAAATTCCCTAATCTTGTGTTTTTGCTACTATTCATTTTCCGTCCATCCGCAGTTTTTCCTTACTGCTAGTGTGTAACTAAGCCCTCTCTTTTGTTTTAAGCTTTTGAGTTTTTTGCAGCTATCTTCCAGATGACCATTTATTTCACACTAAAACTCTTTTCCCCTTCTTGCCTCACTTTCCTTTCATCTATGTTTGCTGTTGTGTACTGCTGCTACTGTTAAGCTTTACTTCTTTTTCTGTCATCTTCTGAAATTCTCGTTTTCAACTACTCCACTCGGAATGTTTTCTTCAGTTTGGTTCTTTAGTTGCTCTTGCTGTTGCCTTCCCGTATTGCTGTTAGAGCTGCAGCAGCCGCAGCTAAGTCCGCGGCAGGCACTATCGGATTCCAATACGAGCGCCCGACCCCCCTTCTACGCACTGGAGTCCTCCGCTGGTTCTCCTGCTCCATCTTCTCTTCAAATTTTCGTTTTTCCATTCCGTTCACAACAACTCTTCATTTTCTCTCCCATAGTTCCAACGAAAGTTTGAGCAATTTTTTCGCTCCTTCGCTCCAACTCCTGTTCTTCTTCCATCTCCGCCGTAACTGCTGTTTGCTTTTATCCATGTTTTGCTTTTTGCTAGGTTTCCTATGTTCATATTTGTTTTCCAGCTCTCTGTTTTTTTTCTACTTTAGCCTGTTTAATCCTCAAATATTTTTATAGTTAATATTTTGCCGGTACTCTTAGGTTCTCAACACAGTTTTTACTTGCATGTGTGTAACCTTCCGCGTATTGAACATTTCATATTTTCTAACTTAAGTTCGCCATACCATACATTCGTTTACTTCTACGCATTTTCTTCAGGGTTATTGTATGCATTTGTATTTTTTCACACATTTTATTTAAATTCCATGTTTTAATACTAGCTGGTTTTCATATGTTGCATTTCTTTGTTTGAATTTACTACTCCTACTTGGTAACTTCGTAATGTTTTCTATTGAAACATTATGTATATTATTTTATTCTCTGATTATTTATCTATGATTGATTTTAAATTCATTTTTTAAGATTTATGTGATAAAAGTGTCAAAAGTTTTAGTCTCATGTAAACTACTTGCCTCTTTCACTTCAAGTTCAAAAGTCACATGAAGGTTATTTTTTAAAATTTTGCTTGTACATATTCAAAAAATTGCATGCTTCTCATGCATTTAAAAGTTCGTTTTCCGTACATTTAGTGGCTTTGAAAATTCTCAGAATAAATAACTAATGCATATGAGAGCTTTTTTGTAACATTCCATGCACTGGAGAGTTCTCTTTCTGTCGATGTTTCGAGACTAAAGCAGAGACAGCTAAGGCTAAACCCATTTTTTCCTGGGCCGCAGGGGTTCGAGCGTTGGTTTCCCTCACTTATCAATATCATTAGAGAATAACAAGGCGCACGCCACTTGACCCCTCATGAAAATGTCACGTTTTTTGCCGTAGACTTTTAGAGGTGAGCGACAGCGACACATTTATCCTGGAGAGTTTTTGCACTAAAGCTTCCGCGCCAGCGCTCCGCTATCGAACGTTTCTCAGGCCGACAAAGCCTTTCTTGGGTATGGTGGAGAGGTTTGACTGATCAGGAACTGGCGAATTTACTTTACATATAAATAATTTATAATAATATTATACATGATGAAATTTGATGTTCAGTTGTAAAAATTTTCCTTTTTCCATATTGTTTCGTCAACATTTGGCAGAGGGATTGTGGGCGCTTAGTATTTCCAAATCCTGAAGAGAAAGCATTCATAATGCTCTCGCGTAAAAAATAGTTGAAACCTGATAATAACCACGAGACTGTATTGCAAACTTATCGTAGATTACTCAACTATCCAGTAGTTTCTAACATGAATAGTCGAAATGCTTTAGTAAAGTACAACCATGTCGAATTTCTCTTATGGTATCATAAATGTTATAAATTATTGAGCACTTGAGGTAGACTACTTCACTTCGCACAGCCTAACAACGAAAACAATGAACGAAAAATCGTGGAATAAAGTCCTTTGCAGAGTAGTTGGTATAAGCCTGTATTTCGCTAAGTTTAGACTTTAGAATAAGGTCGACATAAAATTCGACAACTGTGTCTAGTTATTTCAATTCAGAAGTTGCCGCAGCAAAATAGACTTTCGCGGTTCTTTTCAGTCCTCAACCGCGTTAAAATTTCTTATTATTGACCAATCTTTCTTTAACTCTATTTATTCTTGTTTTACCAAGATGACTTTTATCGGACTTTTGACATTCATTGGTACAACCTAATAATTTAGCAATGAATTGGCACATGGGAAACGAGTTCAGATATGATTTTTGTCTATAGATTCGACCCAAGTAGCGTAACATGTAAATCTAAAACGCCTATTTATGTAGTTCGCTGGTACAGAAATATTACGTGGGATTTATCAGTCAAAAAATTTTTAAAATCATAAAAATATGAAACATTCATTTTTATTACATAACATTTAAGCAAAATAGCCATTGTTGGTAATAGCGGTAAACAAATATAAAAAGTACAATTTGATACGATATACAACCAGTGTTATTATTAACGAAAAACACAATTTTTACGATTTATTGGTACGATATATGTAACTTTCATTCGTTATTGGTACGATATATGTAATTTTCATTCGAAGCAAATTTTCCTTCGTAAAATTTATTCTTAAGATTCATTTTGCGTTTCATCCTTATACAAATAAGTTGCACCAACCATTTATTTAAAACTCTGTAGCATCACAAAAATGGTACGTTTTATGTCATCTCTCAAGGCACGGTATTATTAAACATAAAGGGAAAGATTACTGAAGTATCGCCCTCCGATCTCTCGCTTTAAACCGTTCTAGGAAATTTGTCTTTGTCAGACACGGGCTGTCCCTCATTAGGGAGTGTAGCTCTTGACAGCTCTTGGGCCACTCTCGACCAGCTCTTGAATAGCTCTTGTCTTTACCTGACCGCCCTTCAAGAGCGCTCCGGAGCCCGCCATAACAAACCACCATGAGAGGCTCGGTGTTATTGTCTCCCACAGAGCGCTGGGTACCCAGTCTTGAACGTCATTTTGTAGCGCATCACTTCATTGAAGCTGCTAGAAACTTGTGACACAGAAACTCGCTTCTGTTTTGAAATTAGAAATTATTTTCAGAAATTTATTATTGTTATAGTAATCTTGCACAAATTTCTTGAGTCATGAATTTTGTATAACTTTATGTATCTCTAAAATATGTTTTTACTACAGTATATTTTTAAGAAAGGATCGTATCAAAGTTTATTCAAAGCATTAATTTTTTCAGTAAGCTGTCCGTTGCAACTGAAAGTTATTTTCTTGCCTCAGCAATTTACAGCGCTATGCCAAATCAATAAGTAGTTTACTATGAAAAATACTCGAGTGTAAACTGGATTTAGTATTAGCTCATTTGATAAATTTGTTTATTCGATTTCTACACCTATTGTCAACAAAGGAACATTTTAAAAGATGATTATGAAAATTTGAAAGAAAGGGTGCCCAATGTTATCAAAATGAATGACTTTTCCCAGCTAAATTCTTCGTAGTTGCTTTCCGGTCGTTCAAAAGCATGATCTTTATAAGATACCACAAACCTCAAGTTATTACTGCATATTGTATCCCATATTTCACAATTGGTAACTTGAATTTAGCTTGATGTTTAATGTAGATTTCACTGATTAAACCTTAACATTTTTAAAGGTGAAACATGTTGTGGTTGAAATTAAGGATGAAAATTTCCGAATGTCGAGTCATTCCAAAAAAAATTCACAAGGAACATTTCATCTAATAATTTACAATCACTTCAGAAGTAAAGAGCAATTAGGAAGATTTGAACGTTTTTTGATTTTGTTTCTTCTAGATTCTAGAATGAGTTTTAATTAATTATTTAGTATTTATCATTATTTTTTAGCCTGCTAAATGATATTCTATTTATCTTGTTTTCACTGTGTGAGTAAAAGTTCGATTTAAAACACATCGTTTTTATGTGATTTTGTTCTTTTTGAGGAATTTAATTTTTTAGCGCAAACGCTTTCTGAGTAAAACTACTGAGTAACGCGGCACGAATCCACATTAAAAATAAGCACTTAAAGTCACACAGATCCTAATGAACGAACTGAGTTTACATTTCCCTCAAGTAGCACGAAATAATTTATGACAAGATCTCGAATATTAGGAAACATTCATGGATCACGTGTAGCTTGAAAGGTTGCCAGTTAGATGGAAACACTACCTGTGCGTTACCAGTTGTAATGTAACTCTCCATGTGAAGAGACGATTTTGATTTTATTTTCCGAAGGTGACTGCTGTAATGAATAAATCTAATAAGAACAACAAAGAAAGTGAACGTGTGGTATAAAGTTTCAACAAATTCTAGTTTATTTCCGAAATATGATGAGCATATAAAGTGGAAATAATTATATATTTCTTTAAACATGAGTAGTTCAACTTGCCCAATATTATAGATTTAGTAAACTATACAAGTTTGTTTAACACGTTAACCGCCACATGTACCACCGGTGGTACATTTGAGGATTTCACTTACCGCCGCATGTACCACCGGTGGTACATTTCCAAATTTTTAATAATCATTTTCAAAAATTAATTTAAAATATTTACGGAAGGTTAAATGATAAAGTCGTAAAATGGTAAAGTCGTGGCGGTAGTGACAAATCTCTGATATCAGGCATGGCGGTTAACGTGTTAAAGAGTTACAGCTTAAGTTATCTACTAATTATTTCATATAAGGAAGGTTTTTTCTGACAGAAACTAATCTTAATATTCAAAATTCCACTTCCTGAATCTGCACGCCTCCCTTTTGTTGCTCGTGTGTTCTGCGGTCCCTATCCTTCATGTACTTCAAAGAATACCTCTACTTACATAGTCCAGAATAAACCAAGATAACGTCTTAAGATTATTGTTGGAGCTCGAAGATAAATTTTCAGTGAACTTCTTCGTAGCTGAGCGATATAGGAGTAGTTTAACTGCAAAAACAACTTTCCAGTGATCAACTGGAGCATGAATTTTATCTGAATTTTGATATCTTGCATTTTCTAGAACCTAGGTGAATTGTAAAATTCCACCCTGACATTCATTATCTCATCTTTTCTTTAATTAAAGACCATACCTTGTAGTTATAACTCTTAAATGTAGTTAAAAATTTTATCTTCGAGGAAAATTGTCAAATGAATAATCCTTTACATGGACATTTGCAGGAAACGAAGCGGCCCAGCAAAGAGATGCAAGTGACGATTGCCCGCCAGTTGGGCCTGGAACCCTCGACGGTGGGCAACTTCTTCATGAACGCAAGGCGCCGTTCCATGGACAAGTGGAAGGACGACAACGAGATGGGCAGTAAAGTGATGACCATGGTTTCAGGTGGAGGGGGAGGAGGCGGAGGAGCAACGCCTCCAGGTTTATCATCAGGGGGGGTTGGCACAAACAATGGTCCACAGATGATCGCTACGATTCAACAATCCCCAACGACGGTGGCGACAACTGTTGTTCACATGCCCCAAATGGCCCCCATGAACCAGCAGGGTCAGATCCAAACAAACATGGTAGCTGGTCACTGTCTAGAGGACCAGGATTTGTGACAACCAGCCACGCAACTTGTTTACTTGACTCCTCAATAAAGCGTACCCTACCGTGGTCAGTTTGAGAAACTTTATGCAATCCAATTGGAGTGAATTTTCAAGTAAACTGTCTTAGCGCAACCGACATTTTCAAACAAATATTTTTCTTCAGAAGAAATAAATATCTGTTGTTACGCTCTTGCAGTTTCAAAAATCCACTTCAATTTCGGGAAGCTTCCAAGTTTTTCAAGCTGGTCTCTGGGCTCAGAGCATCGTTTGTCGGCTCTCTGTAACTCCATCTAGCAATTCATACCATAATCAATTAATCAAGTCAACAATTTTTTCGTAACTCGATCATAAAGTTGTCCTATATCAGACAGATGTCTATTTGATTTAATTTGTGTCGATCAAAATTACGTCACTGATCTATATTCTTCCGTCTTCATCTTTCCTTTTTCTTCATCTTCCGTGACTTTGATATGCTCTCTTTTTCATCATTAGGCTCCTCTTCCCTTTCGAGTCATAGAGAAACACACATTTCTTCATAGTCATGGTATTTTCTTGCATCCTCATTCATTCTCCCTGGAATTTGAGGCTGATACGTATATTGAGAATTTTTTTCTCGTGTTGATGCCTCTGTGTGTGATAACAGAATTCTTATGCTGTTTAATCCTGCTGTAAATGCTACCCTCGAACTTTTGTGCTACAACAAAGAAGTATTGTTGATAAAGTTTTAAAAGCCTACAAAGTCGACTTTTTCGTCGATCTTTCACAAATTAATCGCTATGATAAGCCTTAAGAAACTTTAAACTTCTGTGACTTTTTTATGATTAAGATAAGATGCCCGAGCGCTTCAATTATAATTTGCAAACTCGAATACAGCATTGCTGTGTTTCTAACCCTTTCTCGGGTCTTGTAATAAAGCGCAAACCCTCTGCTATCGTCCCTGCATTTTTTTAGTCCTCTTCCCAATTTCTTTTCTTCTTTTCCTATTCCTATGCTCTCTGTCACTCGTTGCTTTGAATGAGCGTTTTATGCACAGTTAGAAATTGTAGGGCTAACGAGAACCGATTCATGCAGTGTTGCACCTAATGGTCCTTATTACCAATACAATTTCAGACTAAGCGATGCTCTCTATGCTTTTTAATATTTTTCTGGTTGAATGTTGTTGCCTGCCTCAAGTTTGGATGTGATTTGATGACGCGCATCGTCCTGCCTTCGCCTCATAAACCCTTTTCCCTAGAATTAAGATCCAAAAAATGCAAAAATTACTCTCTCATGAGAGTATGCTATTCTAATGATGTTTGCGACACAAATATTGAATTACAGAAGTATGACAAGATTGCTTTATTGAGAAGTCAAGATAACAATTTGCGTTGTTGTCAGCCGTGGTTTTTAGAAACCCAGCCAATTGTTTTTGCAACTTTGGTTACCCAGAGTTGCAGTTGGTAGCGTGAAGAATTGCGACCGTCTTGCGGTTAGTGTTTGTAGATCCGTTCCAAGGTATTCATTTTATTTTTAAAGTAATTATTGGGAGCTTGTTCAAGCGCTAAGTGAAATGTCAACAAAATTCCTTCGTCTCTAAGTCTAAGAGGGAGTGGCTTTCTAGCTTGGCTCTTGCAGGTAGAAGAACTTACCGACAATTTTGAGGGTCACAAAATTTTTTTACTTTTTCCGAATTTTAATTTCAAGGTACAACCCATGATTGTGGTACTTATATTTGGTCTGCAACCCTCTCTTTCGAGTAGTATATGAATGTTTCTCATGAGCGGGCTCAAGTGCTTCTACTCGTTTAGTTGTGGATGACCATGGACTAGGATGCAGCTTTAGAAAATCGCTAGCACGTGTAAATAAGAGTGTTCTACATAGAAGATCTCTGCCAGTACTGAAAACAAAAAAAGTACTGCCACTATTTGTTAGTCATCTTAGTTATGTCACGACAAGCTTAGGTAAGTCACACATAAATTTTAAGCTGTCATTCTTCTTTGCTATCGCCCTGGTTTTGCATCCTTCTGAGGAAGAATACGAAAGAAGGAATGAAGAACTGTTTGTACTATAGATCAAGTTCTACAGAATTAATCTTCTAAGAAAGTTTATGCGCGCGATTTGTTTATGTTCGTGGCGCTTCCTCTGCAACTGCTCCAAAAATGTGGATCCTAGAACAGTGGTTCTCTAGCACGCCTTTAGGACTTGAAAGGGAGAATAGGTATCCCATGATAAATTGTTTCTTAAAGTTTGGAAGTAGCTTTCAATTTTGTGGATTTGTCCACTCAAGAGGCTGATTTTTTGGAAGTGTCATAAAGTGAACTTTCCTTTAAATTTCATACTTTCGGGGAACCTGTTTTCATTGCCCAGTTAAACACACGGGTCTCCCCAGTAACCGAACTTCAATGAAGATTCAAAAGAATGGTGATTGTATAACTGAAATTAGTCCGTGATAGAGCATGAGAACCACTGTATCGAGTCAGGACGGCGACGAAGTTTTGAGGAGCTTAGATGAGAGGGAGTTTTAAACGTATCCTCCCCCACAATTTCTTGTTATTTTAACTCTAAGGAAGACACAGTTTAGTTAGCTATGCTAGGAATTTCTCAGATGGAACCGTGGCTAGTCAGAAGTCGCCGGCCGAGACGCAAGTCATTACTTAAGAAATATTTATAATACCATTACTTATATCGAGTGTCATCGGCCGCCAAGTCATTGCGAAACAATCGCTAACATTTTTAAGTTTAAGTTATGTTTAGGTATTCATACGTGATGATGTGTTGAAAATTCTACTCTTTTAGTCATTCCAATAGTTTTACTTTCGTCATAGGTGTCTGAAGCGTTCGCATTCAAGGCTTCGCATTTTAACAAGTTTATGGTGTTACTGTGTTAGTCATTCCAGTAGTTTTATGGTGTTTGGATTGTCCAAAGAGCGTTTACTTTACATGCTCTTATTTTCAATTCAGCTTTGGGAAAGCCTCCTCCATTTCATCGTTTAATTTTATGACCGATATCGGAATTATTTATGTTTATCTCCACTATTTCAGTAGCTTTAAATTTTACATTTTGCTGTTCAGTGGTTTGCTCTTGGCAGCAACTAATGAAAATCGATCAATAGCGTATTTTATAGTGCTCGTCTTTTGTTTTAATACTTTTTTGTACATAATTCATCCATGTCTCATTTTAAAATATATAATTTTTTCATAAACGCTGAAATACAACAAAATGTAACTTTTAAAAAGTTTCCCCAATTAACCCTAGAAAGACCATCGATCCTACGAGGCCCATTTTCGAAAGATGAATTTTTTATCAAAATTGTTCATACTCATCTTATTCATTTCAACTCATCAATAACATTGGTAACTACATACTTTGCATTTAAAAAAGTTCTTTAAATAAGAAAAAAGTGACTGCGTAAGGTCGCAGTCTTTCTAGGATTGGGTCTTTCTTTGGTCTCTCTAGGATTGGGTATCCGATTTCATTTTAGAGCTAATATTATTCTATCCCTGGTTTCATGTCTGTTTCTTTTTGATAGGCATTCACACCTGAAATCATGTAAAACATATTTAGGAAGAATTGGGTTCACTTCAGTTTTCGATAAATTTACTGTCGAGTGATAATAGAGCGTGCATGTGCAGTTATTAATTTATCTATTTATTGTAATACTGCAGTTACGATTTGCCATAGTTTACCTGGTGGCTTGAAGTCATACTAGTAGTTGAGTCGAGACCTAAAGCTAGTCAGAGTTGCTCAGTTTAGTTACGTCGCCTCCACTATTTATTTCTATTTATTTGAGTTTCTCTTACGCTCAAGTCATGTTTAGCTCGTACTTCTTTCTACAGCATGTTTAGTCAAGGTTTTACCAATGTTTTTCTCACCCTAGATCGTCTCCAAAATTCAGACTATTGTGAAAGTTATTATTGTCGATTAACCAGGTTGAGCGTTTATGAAAACAGTTCTCAAATCGTACTTAAAAACGTAACCATAAGACTTCATACCATTGGTTTAGTGTGTACAATTCGTTTGCTTTGTTTTGATTAATATTGTTTCCGTGGTTTTTGATTCTGTACTTACTTACAATTAGATATAGGTTAAGTTACTTATTCAGGTTTACTTATTAATTACTATTTTTTTAAATTCATTTTACCGCTGAGCTGGGCCAGATCGTTCCGGTAGTCAGTGTATGATTCTCAAAGAAGTTCTCTTGATCGAATGTTTGTGTCGTTGAATCATTGGAAAGATAGTAACTGAACTTGACGTGTATCGAGTCATATTTTTTGAATGGTTCGATTTCTTATCAAAAAGCTACAGATTACAATATTGAAATTGTTTATCTTCAATTAGTACATGCATAAACTTTTTTCCATTTTCTTTGCAACTAAAATCAAATTTACCAAAAGACTGATGAAATAGAATTGTAGATTTTTTCATTCTAGATGCGTAGTTATATGAAATGTAAATGTTCAACGCAAAAAATAAGCGTACAAATTCCTAGTCGGTGATTTTTTGTAGTATATAAGTTGACATTCCAAAGAAGCATTTTTTGTTTTGTATTATCGTCAAATTTTCGTCTTGCATAGTAAGGTTGCGTGTCTTTGAATGAGTTATTTATGAAGTATAACTGCGAGATACCAAACATATCCAGTTTTCGACAACAGTTGTATTTAAGCTACAGTCACAGCACTATATTAGGGAAAGGAAATTTGTTATTACTATCGCTTGCCATACAGATTCGACGAGTAAGAAACTGTACAAATCGTACCCCATATCTTTATATTCGGTAATGCTAATGGAGCAGAGGCGAAAATTGGTTACTTTCTCCTGTTCATCATCCTTAACATACATTGTGATTAATCTTTTGCTTGATTAATCTCTTGATTTCTACTATTTCAAATTGATAAGTACGTATCCGTTAGGAAACATCAAAAACATCGTAGTCCTCTGAGGAAGCTATGAGCTCGGCATGACAGAAATCCTAAATTTGGTCGTCATTGTCAGCATGCATTTGAGCTCAAGAGTATCGACGTCGTTGGTTGGTTACTCGTACTAAAAACTGCGAAATTGGTAAAGCCTGTTAATGAATTTAGTTATGGGTTTATTTATTAAGTCAGGCCGTTTCTGTCTGATTTTTTCTCTTTGGGGATGCCGGCGTACCGAAAAACTATCTTCTTGCACGATTGTTTTCATTGCTTTGCCTATTTCATTCTTTCTTTTTCAGTCTCATTGAAGCTTTTTCTGATACTGTGAATATACAGGGTGTCTCAAAAAAATGTACTCACCCTTTAATCGTTGCTAACATGCTGTCTTCTTTGTGTTGCAGGTGTGAGGTTCGAACCTTTGCGACCATGATTCTTTAATCACATTTAATCATGTTCGCAAAGGTTCGAACCTCACACCTGCAACACAAAGAAGACAGCATGTTAGCAACGGTTAAAGGGTGAGTACATTTTTTTGAGACACCCTGTAGTACCGTAGTACAACTAAGGCAGTAAAAGGGCATACATGTTAACAATTTTGCATAGTACTTATATTTTGTTTGGGAAACATTCATATAATAGAAGTGAACACTCGAGTATATCACTCCTCTTTAACGAGACCAGTACACGAGCAGTTCGTTAGCTGTTACAGCCTCGGTGTAAATTTTTTTCACGATTAAGAAACCTGTAAAAATAACCTCACCTGGGTAACCCATAAGCCTGATTAATTGTGACTCTACTAACACCTTTTAAAAAGTTACTTAAATGAAAGACAAAAAATTTTAGCATTTCCAAAAATATTTTCTTAAACTATTTTCAAAGTCTTTCGTACTTAGGGTACGACCGTCATCATATCATGACCCCTGTCGGCTTTATATAAACGTCTACTTTTCATTTTCTGTTGTTCTGATACTTTTTAGCATCAGAAACGTCCGTGAAATGGTCAAAAAAATCACGTTTATCTTAAGCGTAAGATCTTTATTCAAGTCCTCAGTTCGAGTTTTCCAAATTAGAAATTCCTAAATTGAAAGTTTAATTGCATTCAATGTTAATTTTAAATCAGAGTTTTTTCGTGAACAGGAAATGTCTGCTGCCTGATCAATTAATGGAGAAAATAATTAGCTAGTCCTTTCCAGGATATTGGGCCCATCATGCACTATATTTTCAACATACATTCCGTTAATTCTAAGATTTTTGTACTTTATTTTGCTTAAGTTAAACACCCATCTACTTTTTGATTTTCATTTTCCTTTTTATTTTCATAATTTGAGTCTATTTTGACGCAACATTGCACCCATATTTTAAAGCATTTTATCCATCGAGGAACAACAAATTTTTCATCTTTTATCATGTCATAGAGAATCGTCTTGACTTTTGGTGGACTGGTAACGTTTATGCGCTGCGACTCTCGTTAGCAAAGACAACATTCGGTAATGCAGCAATTTGAACAGACTCGAGGTTTAAACCCCCACATTCATAATAACTAGTTAACCTTAAGTCAATGTTCAGTGAAAGCATTCTAGGATTCAAGTTAAAAATGTTTCATTGCAAAAAATGCATTTGAGTAAATGGATTCGGCAAGACAATCAACTGCTTAATTTAAAAAATAATGAATATTTACACGAAAATATTTAAAAGTACACATATCTCGATCAAGGTTTAATTATGACGAGGAAAATAATTAAGTCAAGAGTAATTAATAAACCCGTACTCCAGCTTAAACTTAGCATTAGGTGAGCTGAAATATCACACTGGAAAGAAATAAAAGGAAGCAACTATAATTTTTAGATAATATCATCCTGCAAGTATCTTTGTACTTTGTGTCTCTCACATAAGTTATTACATTTATATGTTCCAGGAAAACTTGAAACCAAAACTAGAGCACAAAACATTGATGTCGGCGATGAAATTCGCTTTGCACGTGTAAATGAATTGTCATCGTCGTACGAGGCTTGTGTTTGTAAAACTAATACTACTTCTATGAACACCCTTAGTACTAAGAGTTTTTGATAATAAACTTTAGGTACGAATTATTTATTAATGAAATGAAAAATGACTGTAATTAAACTAAGAATGCACGGACCGTTACTGATAACGAAAAAAAATACCGCGCTGTTACTGTAATAAACTGTGTTCCAGAATTTCAGTAACTGAACAGTTCAGAGATCAGTAGTGAACTAGTCTCACTAATAGCGAAAGCAGTTCAGCAAAAGAAATGTTCCCGCCGAGACTGAACTGTTCAGTTAACAGTAGTGAACGGTTTAGGTGAGAGTGAACTGGCACCAAGAGGGACAGTTTGCACTAAAATGAAGTACTCTTAAAGACTCCTATAACGTAGTTTGTTCACAAAACACCATGTAGACGATGCCTTCTAGCTGTTAGAGCGCATGGCGTGCGCGACCCTAGAGTCTGAGTGCAATCTATCTCACAGAGGATTGTCCTCGGACGCGATCATCTTATAAAAGCTGCATTTAGCGGCCATCTTTCTATTTCATTTAGAAAACTTTACGTGTAAATGTTATACTATGATGACCTACCTATCATTATGATTTCTATCTTCCTGTCACCTACTTTGTACAATTGTTCGTTCTGTTCACAGGGAGACTGTTGTACAGCAATCTAGAGCGATGTCATGTCTGTTTGCAATACACGATATTGTTCTTGGAAGTACGCTGGTGTATTGGAAAATTATGAATTGACAGACCTCGATACACTCTGAAATCCAAAATAAGTTTTTCAGTCACTGTAAAAACGACTTATTAGCGTTCACATATCAACCTTTAGGATGTTTTATATACATAATAGGGATTCACAAGTGTATGATATTAAATTAAAGAATGAGTGAAGACTTTGAAAGAAGCAAGTATGACTGCAGTAGATGTTACAGTTTGAAGTGTATAGCGAATACGATATAGCTGTAAAGGGTATGCAAAGAGGAAAAGAGTAGTGTGTACATTTATGCAGAACAAAATGTAAGGTTCTAGCATTGCTTAGAATATAGCACAACTGCACTCCAATAGATAAAATATATACCCTTCAATGCCTTGACAAGCCAAAAATTTTAACAATGGGACAACATAAATTTAGCTAGTTAAAGAATACTAAACTTCGAAATAAACTGAAGTGTGTAGCATATACTGCGTACATTGGTCTTTCTACCCTTCGCAATGGAGGACGTCGATAAGGGAATTCGTTCCTAGTGCAAAGTTCTTTAGTTTTCCTTTTCTGAATTTTCTATGCTACATGAAAGACGCATAAACGAGTATTGTTCTGTGTCAACGGCAAATCTTGCTCAGCTGATGAATCCTATAGAGAAAGCAATACTCTTTGCTTGAACCAAAATGGTCTGTTGAGACCGAAGAAAGTAGTGTCATGTTTAACTATTTAGAGACATGCACGTTTGACATAAACTATCGAACTTGAACGACTAAGAAATTGACAGTTCCCTGATCTCAATTTTTAGAAGCTACGCTTTCTGTTTCATCGAACTTCCCGCAATAACAGTTTAAATTTAAATAAAGTAATGTTGTATTAAATGCAGGTTCTTTCATTACTTTAGCTTTACATCCTCATATGTGTGGTCGATTCATAGCGCATTTTTTTGTAAAAATCTACATCGTATTAGAAATTTGACTTCGAATCAAAATTTCTTACGCACATTTTCATTGAGCAATTCCTCGTATATACATAATGTCGTTCTAGAACAAAATGAAAATATAACTGCGAAGCATTTCAATCAAATCCCTATTCAACACAAAATATATGCAACTTACCATTTGCCGGCCAGTACTGTAAATGCGAATCAGTTGTTTTTCAAGAGGCAGGAGTCATACCTTCAATTTCTGTTCTTGTAATTTTCAATCTGCAAATGAAAAAAAAATATTTAAAGAAAAACACAAGTGACCGATTTTATAAATCATACACGAGTCGGTAACTCCATATATTCTGCATTCGTTCCATGAACATTTCGGGGAGCTCTTCCCATAAGCTAAAAAAATATTTCAAAGATGTTAACTGGAAATGTGCAGGTCTCACCGATGCTAGAACAAGAGTCAGGATGATATTCATTTCTACTGTATACTAATACAATACTTAAGAGTCAAGTCATGCATTGTTCGGCTGCTAAGAGAAGTTTACGTTCAGTTCACGTTATCTAGCCGAAGAGAACAACTTCAAAGGCACTGTACGTCTTATTAAAATCATGGTTAACTCCAGTTCCCTTCTACTCCAAGTATGCAATTGTTTTAGGCAAGATGTACCATATATCATTGTCAAAAGTGAATAAAGCAAAGCATTCAACGTCAGTCTTTCATTGATCCTGTCCTCCCAATAGAGTTGCGAGTCCACCTTGCCTCCGTGATCTACGGATTTTTCTTTTCTCCCTGGAACTTTAAACGTATCGAAATACGTAGTTAAGACATAAGATAAGAAGAAAATGTCAAGTTCTAGTATTGCTTAGAATGTAGCACAACCGCACTGCAATAGATAAAAACTAAACTCGTTTATTTGCCTCTATGTACGTGGCTGGAGTGGTCTTCATCTAATCGTTTTCTGGGCCAGTCGGTCACAAACTGTACACTATACCGTACGGTATTACACCTTGCCGGACCAGATCTAAGCTAAAGAACTGTGAGTACGCGAAAGTGCTAAAGTCTGACACTTCTTCGACTTGTTGCGCGGTTGAGAAAAATCTGTCACCTTCTGGGTCAAGGCTGGGATTTTACCAACCAGAGGGTGAATTTTAATTTAATTTGAGTTTGTGATTACCTGCGTTATAGCACCTACTCCTCGAGGAGAACTGAAAGACCAATTGCTTTTTGGTCCTCAGCTTTATTTTTTGCGTGTAAATGACGGCAGTAAATAACGGTTAGGCCACAACGGTTAGGCCACATGTAAGGCAGTGAGTAGGCACGTAGTGAGGGCAGGGCTGTAAAATGCGTTGTTCTATAGATGCTATTTAAGACACACACACACACCACGGATTTTGAGACGAATGAATAACGGCTCTGGAAGCCTCTCTGTAAATAGCCTAAGGAAACGGAAGTCGGAACGAGATATTGCAGACAGAACGCATAAAAAACCAAAACGTATTTCCGTTTGTGAACATAAAAAATAAAAATTGGCATGAATGTTACTTTTAGAGTTATCTATTACATGTAAACAATTAATAATATGTTTGGTACAGTTGTGCTATGATTTGAGTGGGTAAATCTTTATTTACGCTTTTACTGTTATCTTACGGTTAAATCATTCGAGAATTCTTAATGCTAGGACCTAATGAAGATATTACTTCTTATACTTAATTTTATTAACTAGAATACTCTATGTACGTATATTTTTGGGCGATGCAATATCGCTACATTTACCTCCCCGCTTTGAGACCTAAAGTATCTAACCCGTTAAGGGGGAATCCATAACGGGCAGGTACATTAATACGTTGACTCCGAAGTGGTACGTATGTGTACCACGTAGGTTAGGTTCTGTAATTTTTTCAGATCCTTCTAGTGACTATGCGTACAAAGTGAAGTTTTACACCAATCAGGCAATCGGAGGCAACGTGTTAACTGCACGCCCACTATGGGTCCGGCGGTTGCTTGGATTGTCCAAGTTCTGAACAGGGCGAGATAAGGTCACATTTCGAGTCCTCACATTGAGGTCAGACAAAAGTACTGGTTTTGGTACGGGTGTTACCGTAGGCGTCACACTAGCGTGTACAGGCGGCACAATTGTCCCAACCGCAAGGCTGGAATTAGGGAGATATGTCTCCAAGACAACAAAAGGATTACAATGTAATTGGGTAAGCAACAAAGCGGCAAACTGCGAAACATTTGGGTGCCTACGTGCAAATGGTTCTGTAGACGTTTCTAAACCTGCAGAAGGATTTGAGTCTGCAAACGGGTTTAGGTTATGAGGTGAAAGGGCATCTAACACGAATGCTGCCTTCAATCGATCAATGGAAATGCAATCGTGTTTCCCGGATTTTTCTATGGTGAAGTATTTCGGGTTTCTTTTGATGACTCAAAAAGGAGCGTCATACAGTCGTGTAAATGCTGGTTTGATCCCGTCGACACGGGCGTAAACATGCGTACAGGTCTATAAGGTAGGATCCAATTTGTCGACATTTTAGTGGGACGAGGTGCTACGTAACGAATCTGCCTCATGCAGTGTTTGAGACGTTCACTGTACGAGTTGTGGTCCGCGAGTAAAAATGACGTTGATACCTCAGGATTGACTATGTCGCCTGACAAGCGTAAAGATTGACCGTACATCGTTTCTGATGTTGTGGCTTGCTGATCCTACTTGTAAAGGCTACGCAGACTTAAGACAATCATAGGAAAGTGATCGACCCAATCTAAAAGGATATTGAGGCACTTTAATGTGATCTTGAGGTCGCGGTGGACCCATTCAATAAGATCATTAGACTGAGGGGGGAAGGCCGTCGTGCTGCGATTGGCACACCCAAGAAGAGATGAAATATCAGACCAGAGTTTTGATGAAAATTGGGCACAACGATCATGCGTGATACTCAAAGGGACTCCAAATTGGGAGATCCAAGAATGTACAAATGTACGAGCTACGGTATCTGCTTTAATGTCCGGGATCGGAATAGCCTCCACCCAACACGAAAAACACTCGATCATTGTAAGTAAGTACGAATAACCGCGTAAAGTGGGCAATGGACCTACTAGGTCAAGATGGATGGAGTCGAACTTGTTCCCCGAAAAAGCACAGGTCTGCAAGGCAGCACTATTGTGTTTTGTCACTTTACTGGCTCGACAATCGTGGCAATGTTACACACAGTGTTTAACATCCTTACGCATCGATGGCCAGACATAACGTTCTGTGATCAAACGAAGTGTTCGCTCAATGCCTGGATGTGAAAGTGCGTGTTAATGAGCTATAGCAGCTCTGCGGAGAGTCACAGGTAAATAGAAACGATTAGGTCTAACAACGTCGCTATACGCTCCACTGGAAATTGACATTTTAAATGAGTTTTGCATTGCTTTTAGTAATTCTTGCAATTCGGGATCCTCCTTCTGAGCAGCAACAACGCTCTCTAAGTGAGCTGTTCAACCATTAGAATAACGGAACTGGAGTGAATGCGAGACAGCAAATCAGCCACAATATTGTCAGTGCCTTTAATGTGACGTAAATCAGTAGTAAACTGGCTAATGAAAGACAAATGCCTAGGCTCTCTCGGTGAATGCCTGACGGCATGTGGATAGCAGCAATAAGAGGCTTATGATCAGTATAAATAACGAAGTGAAGTGCTTCCAAAGTGTAACGAAAATGACGCACAGCCAAATAAATTGCCAGAAGTTCTCTTCCAAATGCACTTTACCGATGTTTGGTTGGTGAGAGCTTCTTTGAGAAGAACGACAGAGGAAAAGTCAGGCTACCGACAGTCTGTTGTAAGACTGCACCCACGACAACATCAGAAGCATCAACTACAAGGCTAAATTCAGCACCAGCAGTTGGGTAAGAGAGTTCAGTTGCAATAGCAAGACGCTCTTTAATGGTATCAAAAGCAACACTGGCGTCTTCGTTCCAGACAATAAGGGATGATTTTCCTCTACGTTTAGGCAGAGGAAAATAGGGGATAACAAAGCAGACGAAGGAGCTAAAATCTGTGTGCACCCTTTTATGAACCTGTGATAGAAGTTTACTGAGCCTAGGAAACGACGCAATTGTATTTGCGTTTCTGGCTTTGGAAATTTTCTAATGGCATCTACTTTGCAAGGTAATGGCTTCAAACCATGCTGGGAAATGTGGTGGCATAAATAAGTTAAGGTCGCTCTCCCCAACTCGCATTTCGCTGGGTTTATCAATAACCCATGAGCTAAGACGGTCAAACACTGTCCTCAGGTGGTCCTTGTGTTGCTCAGGGTTTTTAGACTCTATAAAAACATCATCAAAGTATGTGTAGGTAAAGGTCAGATCCAACAATATGTTGGACATACGACGCTGAAACGTCTGAGGAGCGTTTCGCAAACCATAGGGCATAGTCGTAACCTCAAAGAGTCCAAACGCAGTTATTACTGCCGTCTTTTGAATCGACGTCTCCTCCATTGGAATCTGATGGAAGGCATGGGCGAGGTCTATTTTTGAGAAAATTTTCGCCCCGTGCAAGTTTGTGCTAAAGTCCTGAAGGGTAGAATTGGAAAACGATCGGGCGTAGTTACCGCATTTAAACGACGATATAATCGCCACAAGGTCTGGAATCTCCATTTGATTTTGGCACAAACAAAGGCAGACTAGCCCATGGACCTTTTGTTACTCTAATTGCACCAGCGTCCAGCATTTGCTGAAACTCTTTCTTAGCGGCCTCCAGGCGGTCAGGTGGTAGCCTTCGTGCTCTAGAATAAACAGGAGGACCTGTTGTCAAGATATGATGTTCGGTTCTCGTTGAGCTCTCTTTAGTAGCCAAGTTAGGATTAATTAAGGCAAGATATTCTGCCAAGATACTCTCATATTCACAGGCAGGGTCTAATGCGACTCCTATAGAATGGAGAGAATTGCTGACGGTAATGGTGGCGAGACACCGGGTACGGTTAATATATTCGTCCCTAATACGTTTATTGTTAAGGTCTACCACTAATCCAAGATGAGCCAAAAAGTCCGCTCCTATGATAGGTTGATCAACTGCAGCTACGATAAATTTCCAACTAAGATCACGTTGCAACCCCAAAGAACACGTCAAGTTTTTACAGCCGAAACACTATAGGTGTTCCATTTGCTGTTTTCAGGTTATTATGACCACTATGCTTTCGTTCACCCGCACTAGCGGGAATTATTGAAACTGACGCGCCCGTGTGTATCAGGAAGCACAGATTAGTTACAGGGTCTCGAATAATTAACACGTTGACTCCGAAGTGGTACGTATGTGGACCACTTAGGTTAGGGTCTGTAATTTTTTCAGATCCTTCTAGTGACTATGCGTACAAAGTGAAGATTTACACCAGTCAGGCCCTCGGAGGCAGCGTGTTAACAGGCGAGTGGCATTTGGACCTGACGCGATGCTCGCCACTACGCGTCGTTGTGGAAGTTTCCCGACTAGAATTCGGTAAACCTGGGGTCATCAGGTACACATTTCCTAGCGTAACTTCCGAATTTTTGGTGGTACCAGTAAGGCTAACTCTGTGAATGTGAGATCGGTCTAAGTGCGGGGGGCGCTCTCGGCTGAGATTTATTTTTGTAATTGTTATGATAATAACTCCTCTGAGTAAACTGATTACAGTATTCGTGTCTTCCTCGGCTCTGTGGCTGGTAATATCCATGGGAATATCTCTCTGATCGAGGGATTCCTTCTTGCTGACGCACAGGTACTTGATCAGAGTATTGCTGATGGTACTGTTCAGGACGAGACTGAATGTGTGTCGCACTAGCTATGTAGTTATCGGCTCCACCGAGGTCAGTCTCAACCCGGGTAGATAGCTGACTGAAGGCGTACACTAGGTTCTGCACCGTGTTTTGTAGTTTCAATTGCAGCAAGCGATTCTGTATTACCGCTGGGTACGTTAATGCTCGTTTGCGCTATCAACGGGTTACTTTCTACGTTCGGAGATTTTTGAAATTCCATCAGAGTATCAGCTACTCTAGCCAGCTCCTCCACTGGCGTGCCAAGGTTCTTAGTTATTATGAATAGTTTAACTCCAGAGGGAAGTCAAGCTATGAACTGTTCGACAATAATATCTTCACCTAATCTTAACCCATTGATAAACTGACGTAGCTCGTTCATCATCACTGAAGGTGTGACTTTATCCGAAAATTTGGGTACACATGACCCATCAAATAAGCTCCTAATTTTTGCCTGAGACGACATTTCAAGGCGCTCCAATATTCACCTCTTAACACGTTGCCTCCGATTGCCTGACTGGTGTAGATCTTCACTTTGTACGCATAGTCACTAGAAGGATCTGAAAAAATTACAGAACCTAACCTAAGTGGTACACATACGTACCACCTAATCTTAACCCATCTTCACCTAATCTTAACCCATTGATAAGCTGACGTAGCTCGTTCAGCATCACTGAAGGTGTGACTTTATCCGAAACTTTGGGTACACATGGCCCATCAAATAAGCTCCTAATTTTTGCCTGAGGCGACATTTCAAGGCACTCCAATATTCGCCTCTTAAAATGGGTAAATGGCTCAGTAAGGTGGGGTGTCGAGAACGCATCCCCAGCTGCTCAACGACTTCAATAGGTAATAAAGAGGCTATTGACTCGAATTTACTCGGCTCATCCGTGATTCAAACTCTTTTCAATGCTAATTCTGCCAGCTCGAATCAGATGGCAAGGTCTTTTGTAGCAAAAGGCGTGAGGTAAACATTCCTCAATGTGTAGAAAGGGTTATTTTGAGCCCAAGTATGGTTAGGTTTTGCCATCCGCGAATTGTTAATCGCGGAATTATTAAGTTCTTCCTCCATTTTTATAGTGTTATTCAACTAAGGTTATAAAAAAAATATTAGGCATAGTAGAAATAATCACGGGGAATAAAATTAAATTATAGTATATGGGTTTTAGCAAATTTTTGCGAGGAAAATAGTTTGCAAGAGAAATTTAATGATTTAGTTGAAATCAAAGAAAATAACCTGTTTCCATTTAGGGTATGGAAGGTTACTAAATGACATTGAACAATATAAGGAAGAAAAGGTAGAATTTTTAGCATTTAAAAAAAAATTTCAACCCCACCCTCACTGGAAAAAAGTATAAACACGTTGACTCCGAAGTGGTACGTATGTGTACCACTTAGGTTAGGTTCTGTAATGTTTTCAGATCCTTTTAGTGACTATGCGAACAAAGTGAAGTTTTACACCAATCAGGCAATCGGAGGCAACGTGTTAACAGTGGACAAAATAAAGTGGACACCCAACAAGATTTATCTGCCTGAATGATCCACATACAATCCACACTACAGTAAAGTAATGCAACAATACATCTCAGCTAGTCCTCAAGCAAGGGCTACAAGCAGGTTTTTTTTGTTTTACACTTAGGGTCACCAATGTCACCTTCTGGGTCACGGCTGAGATTTTGCCAACCAGAAGGTGAATTTCAATTTAATATGAGTTCGTGATTGCCTGCGTTATAGCACCTACTCGAGGAGAACTGAAAGACCAATTAACCTATGGTACTCAACTTTATTTTCTGCATGTAAATAACGGCCCCAAAGAAAGTGGCCAAATCTTCAGGGTTTCCGTCAACGGCGATGACACGGGTTTGTCGCCACCAGGAGTTGGTGTTGCAACAGCAGCATCCCAGCGATACAAGGAATAGCAAGAGAGTTCCCAGTGAACTTTCAGTCAGATGTAAGACAGTAAGTAGGCACGTAGAGGGCAAGGCTGTAAAACGCGTTGTTCTACAGATGCTATTTAAGACACACACACCACAGATTTTGCGACGAATGAATAATGGCTCTGGAAGTCGTTTTGTAAATAGGCTAAGAAAACGGAAGTCGGAACGATGTTGTTGCCGGAACGCATAAAAACAAAACGTATTTCCGTTTGTGAATAGAAAAATAAAAACAGGCATGAATGTTACTTTTAGAGTTACCTATTACTTGTAAAAAATTAATGTTTGGTACAGTTGTGCTATTATTTGAGTGGGTAAATCTTGATATACGGTTTTACTGTTATCTCACGGTTAAATTATTCTAGAATTTTCAATGCTAGGACCTAATGAAGATATTACTTCTTATACTTAATTTTATTAGCTATAATACTGTATGTACGTATATTTTTGGGCGATGTAATATCGCTACAAATATACTGTGGGTGGTTACGACTATGTGAAAGCCCTCTTAAAAGTCCTAAAAGCTTTTTCAGCGAATAGTTGAGACCAAACAGCACTCAATGATTGTAGAGTATAGAGTGTAGTTTATGTAGAAATTGCAAGTGCTTTTTAAAGAATTATAATGACTCGCCTGTTGAGGCACTGTTATTTTGATGTATGGACTTGAAAGTCGTAGGCGCTCACAAGAGGTAAAATTAACCCATTCCAAGCGGTAGGGTGCATGCTAAAATGTGCAAAAATTGGAACTGTCTATACAGTTTTACCCAAAAAAAGGTTTACCCATGTTTAAAATGCCATAACTTTTTAACGAATTAAGTTATTTTGGATCTGTTTGCTTTATTCGACGTGGAATATAATTGTCTATCAGTCTCTGCACATTTTTAAAAATACGTAGTCACTCCATAACATTTAATAGTTAAGTAATAGGCACCAAAATGAAAGTTTCCCAAGAACTGCTAATTAGAGTTTATGAACCCCTTTAAATAAAACAACAGTTTCAGTACACTGTTTTTCACTTAAAGAACCTGTATTTGAAATAATAGAAAGAAAACCATTCTTTATTGAACACAATTGTGTTTACTATCCTCTTCCTTCTGCTTGATCGCCATTCCTATTTACGCAAACCTGGGCTCTTTTTCTCATGATTTTCATTACCATTTCACACGACGTGGATTATCTTTTAAATTGTTAACTTCTACCGTGATGCGCATCCTCAAGTCATCTAAATTGATTGGAGAAGTTGCATACGCTTTGTTTTTCAAATGTCCCCATAAAAAATAATCACATGGTGTTAAATCAGGACTCCGGGGAGGCCATTCGATATCATGGCCCACAGCAATTATGCGGTTTTGGAAGATTTCCAACAAGCGTTCCTTTACAATTAGTGATCAGTGAGTCGGTGCTCAAACAGAATGAATCGTTATTGGCGGGTTCAAAATGGAGCACCGGCTCACAGATCACTAATTGTAAAGGAACGCTTGTTGGAAATCTTCCAAAACCGCATAATTATTTGGGTATATTATTTGTAAAAAAAGATAGAACATATTGGTGAACACACTAAATGTAATTAAATTGAAGATCACGAAATGTACGGTAGTAAAAACAATTCAAAACAGCGACAGCGAAGCAAGAGAAGCAGCACGTGTACTGGTCATCTTGACCCGCTGCCACGCACCAATCATCATTTCATTTATGACCCTTGCCATGATTGCGCTAATTTACAACGAAATAACAGTAAAAGATACCAGATGCCTCTATTTTAGACATGGTCTATATAACGTTCCAGCCTCTAAACTGTAACACAAAAAACAAGGTAGTAACTAGGTATATATAGACACTCTGCTGAATGGGATCATTCTTGGGAGGATCTATATACATAATAGTTTCGCCGCTTGGAATGGGTTAAAACTAGAGTGATGAAGTTACGTGCACTCTACGATGTGTCTTCGAATACTTGGTTGACAGCGCTGTGAAAAGCTATGTAGGGATGCCACAAAATAACGCTCATTCCCCTAGGCACAGTGATGAGGACCCATCAGCATACATACCTTCCCCTAGTAGAGCTATGGAATTCTACTAATTTTCGGAAGAGCGCCAAGTCCCCATCATGCGTTGCACAATCTTCTAGTCCTCCTTCAAAGTATATTCCTATTGTGAAGCCAAATGCATTAGTTACAGTATGAAAAGGACTACAAGAACTTCGATATGAATCTCATATTGATCATAATGAGAGGTTTAGAGTGTTGTGTCTGTACATTTATTCAATAAACTCTCAACTAAGGTGTATACAATACTTCCGAGCAAGTTATACTCGATGTAAGGAAAAACAAATTAATCTTGTGCCGAAAAATTGCGATAAACACGAATAAAAAAATCAATTTAATACATGTCACAAGGTCATATATAATATTTATCATATTGTTATATAAAAAATACATGCTACGTTGCTGAAATATAGCCTTTAATTATTGATTTTAGATTTGTGAATTTTTTTAAAAAATGCACAGGGTATCCCTTACGAAAGTTTCCACATTTTTTGGTCAATGTTTCAGAATTGTATGAAACTTCGTAAACACTCAATTAGCGATTGGAAACAAGAAAAAATGACTCCGACGCTGCAAATTTATTCTGGTATATAATTCATGAGCCATAGGAGCTTATTTAAGATGCTGCATCTCGTTTTTTTAATTATTTGTTAATTTTCACTATGCTTTGGATTTTTGTTTTATTCGTACCCAACACATGCTATGCACCTAAACTATGACCTGTTATTATTAATATCATGTATCTGAACTTTTTGAAAAATTGCACGGGATAAACCCCCCTTAAATTTTTGTACGTTTTTTGGTCGATGTTGTTGAATTTTATGAAACTTTGTATAACACTGAATTAGCGATTGCCCACAAGGAAAAAATGACTCTAACTCTCCAAGTCTCATCTGGTATATTATCCATAGGTCACAGGATCCTGTGAAGGAAACTGCATCTCGTTTTTTGTTAATTATTCGCTAATGTGCTTTATTTGTTCGCGTTTGAGTTTTATTATTTCTCAATACATGCTCAGCATGCGAACTATGATGCTAATTATTGATTCTCAGTTCGTAGATGTTTCGAGTTTTTTGGTGAATTTCGTAAAATTTCGTGAAACTTTAAGTCAGGCAAGGATTGTAAACAAGGAAAGATTATTTTAATGCTGCAAATTTCATTGGGTATTATTTCCATTCGTCAAAGATGCCTGTATAGTATGATGCATTCAAATTTTTAACAATTATCAGTCAATGCTGCACCATTTTTTTGGGTTTGTTTCATTACTTATCAATACATGGTCAGCGTCCGAACTATGATGCTAATTATTGATTTGTAATTTGAAGATATTGTGAAAAAAAACATAGGGTGGGCACTCATAAATGAGAAACCGAAACATTTAGCGTTGTCGCAGTACAATCTTCGTCGAGTGCGTTAAATTTCCATAATTCCTCCAGAAAGAAAATACAGAACAGAATCAGTCAACGCACTTCGAGTTTCGTAACATTAGATACACGTTTCAAAAGACTTACTGCCAGTGCATAGATAAATATAAAACTATGTACAAAACGGCGCACGTTGTGCTTCGTATCCATCTTCTACATTTCAAGTGAGGTTTATTTCGTCTCGTGACTCATTATAAAAAAACACGAAAACCATTTCAGTGCCTGCTGACAGAACTATGAAATACATCTAAACCGCAGAGTTAACAAAGCACGAAATGGATTACTTGCATCTGCCGACTCTTGACTACTTTATCTAGTTTGGATACGACAGTTCAATAGATAAGATGAACCTATATTCTAAATGTCGTTTTAAATGAAGTTTTTGACAGATTTGAGAAACCACTCAAGGGTATGAGCATTCCAAAATGAAGTTCACATCAAAAAAGTCGAAAATGTCGGTTGCACGAAACTTAAGCCTTATTTATGAGACAATTATTATTATTTTTATTATATTCCTGGTTTAACTACCGCATCAACAACAAAAGCGATCTCAGCGGTAAATTTATGAGAGAATGAAATTTGGAAAGATAAGGCTAACATATACGCGAAGTATAGTCACTAACAGCACAAGTAGTTGAATCTTTGGTAGAAAGATAGTGATGCCCTTCACGAAAGTGTTTCCTCAGTCAGCTAACGAGGACAGACACAAACTTATCTCTCAATTGCGTACACAAGAAGAGATCTACTCAGGAAGAAAAAGAAGGGGAGAAGATAAATTAAGGCTCCGAATTCTGAAACTGAAAATATATTAGAAGATTACCACTTTAGCGTCTGTTAATTTTTTGAAGCTCTACTTGAAAGCGATTTCCATTAAATTGACCACACCGTACGACATACAAAACCTAAGATTATTTCGAAATGGCACTTGTTGAAGCTATATCAAAAGAAATTCAGTGAAACCATAACAAATAACAATTCGAGCATGAAAAAAGTTCAACTCGAAGATCCAGTAAATCCTAACATGTAAAATTGATTACAGATGATTAACGAAGTACACAGCTAGCTGAAAAAATCATGAGGTCTGACAAAAATTTACAATTACGGGTAGCAAATCCTTCCCGTCCACCACTCTTTTAAGCTAAAATTACAGCAATAATAAAGTATACAAATGAGAGTACTATTTTAACCCGTTGACGACCAAGTTATGAGGTAACCAAACAAAATTTTACGTATATTACCACTCATCTTCCCTCATCGTTGATGTAATTTCAACAAACTTTTGATCGAAACATTTGAAAAATGGGACTAAAGCGAATGATTTCTAACGTACTTCAGGATTTCCAGTGGTCCTTATAGGGTTAAATTAGTATTCCGAGTAGATGTGGCCAGCTATGACCATCTGAGGACCACCAACAAATTGCCTAAAAACACAGGACAGCAATGTCCTGATACAGGGTGAGGCGACGTAACTTCCTTTTTTCAAACCGCTTTGCTTTGAAAAAAAAGGAAGTTAAGTTGCTGAACCATGTAAGATGACAGGGTGGTTGAGTTCCGTACTACGGTAATATTGCCGAGTTACTTGCAGATGAACAGGGCAGAATATATTACATGAACTTTCGTGAACTGTATCACTATGAACAGATAACTGCAACTGTAAAGAACGACACAGGCAAGTTCAAAACAAAAACAAAATTGAAACTTGAAATAGTGTAATTTTGTCTATTCCGATGGCAAATGTGATCACGGTTGAAAAGTGCCGATGTTTGGACTGAACCTCACAGTTAAAGAATGCATTAGAACAATTAATGAAAAAATTTCTATTTTACATTGCAATGCTATTTTATTGCGGCGAAATATCAGCTACATTATCATTTCCGACGAGCCATTGATAATTTGCACAAGTAAGGAAATTTAATAAATCTATAAGGTTCCAATATGGTAATTGCAATAGTGTATTTAAACTATAGTCCAGTACAGTACCTAAAAGAAACGAAAATACCAAGGAAAGAATCGTCAATCAAAACACGGATGAAGGTCCTTGAGTGGGAGAATACTTTCAGCCGCGCCGTAAGTGAGAAGGTAGAGATGGACAGACGATAGAAAAATGGAAAGATTAAGACCATGTATTAAAAGTGATAGAAAAGGTGGGAATATGGATGAGGCAAAAAGGAAACATAAGGAGAAAAAATAAACGAGACTGATAAAAACGAAGAACATGTGAAAATCATAAAGAAAGAGTACGGTCATAGAAAAAACGAAATATACTTACTTTGAACGTAATAGACAACACGATGTCCCAAAACCAGATAGCTGAATCCGCCATGGGCTGTTCTGACACTGTTGCATAATCCTGTTCAGGAATGCCGATACAAACACAGCAATCAACAATAAAAGAGGAATTCACGTGCTTTTCAACACCTGAAAACTTTTAAAAATTTAAGTGTTGTTTCTTTTGATTCTACAGAGTGCATTTTCATTGAATGTGAGAAGAAAAATGTGTTCGGACCAAACGTGTTAATAAAAATGAAAAGTTCGAATCATAAATTGTAAATCATAATACTAGGCATAAGACCCTATATAATTATAATACATGTCAGATTGAACTGTAATGTGAGGTATATTGAAACTTTTTTACACCATTTACAAGTATTTACACAAGCCTGAGGCCAAGGAATGTTCATCTTGAATAAAAACTTAGTGCTCAAATTTAAAGAGTTCCACCGTTTTGTACACAATTAACGTAAGTAAAATCATAACAGACACGGAATTTTTGTAAGGTCAATCTCAAAGTTATTTCAACTGCACTTTTCTAGTTTCTTCATTTGACAAACAGACAAACTACTAAATGAAACGATTTCCAACTAGCAACCTAAATAATGAAAATAAATGAATCTGCGTGCCTCACGCTTCAAATTTGAACTTTTCCTTTGTCTCAAGAACCAGTGACGTAGTTCAGAAGTCACCATTCCGACTCTGACTGCAACAACATTGCCGTCAGTACGCAGAACTGGCAACATCAATCAACATCAGAGGGACGCGTTCGTACATTTGTACATATTGATGTTTTATTTAAACTCCTTTAATGCCACTTTCTTTCTATACATTAAAACATTATTTCCAACAGTCGGAAAATTATTTTTCAACGTTTTAAGTATTCTCAGAGTTTTTTTCGAAGATATTTTTAGAGCTTAAAGTTCTCATACATCTTCGAAATATTTATACAGGAATTTAATAGTCAACCATTTGAAAAATTTCAAACACCACTGTAGATCTTAAACATCAAAAAGCATTTTGAACTATCAAATGGCAGTCTGAATCTTCAAACGCCAAAAGCTTTTTCCGGGCGGAACAAAAATTAAGAATAAACTATATCTCGTCATTATCAACATCGAAGCTTGGCTCCAAAAAAACCGTTTCTTCTGTTCCGAACTCGTCATCCTCAAACTGCAAGTCGAGAGTGGTTGACTGGAGCAGCGTGGGGAAGTCCGGTTTTCTGTCGCGCGCTGGAGTGAAGAGGCACTTATCCTCTTCTGCGTCATCAGCACACAAGCTCTCCAGCAGAGCTGCCACGACGTGTTTGCAGCGGTCCCGCGACCCACACGAGCAGTGCTGCGCGGGCGACAACTTCACACACTCCACCGCTCCTCGAGCACCGCTCACGAAGTACGTCTCTGCACCAGGGTCGAATGACACCCGGCCTGACGCCCACAAGGAATGGCCTAAATTGACCATCTTCTTGCGCTTGTCATACAAGTTTTTGCCGCCGCCCCTCATGTAAGAGTCCGACTTCCTAGCTCGCTTCATTGAGGGTTTTTTGAGAGGCGATAAAATACCGGAGGGCTTGCGTTTCCTAGGACGACCTCTTCTCTTCACTGGACCCGGAATAAAATCTTCCGATTTATCGTCGTCGAACTGATCGAAAAGTACAGCATCGGACGCTAATCTGAGTCGTGGACGTTTGCTTCGACCAAATGAATGCTCTGCTGGATCCATTTCATCATCAGTCGATCTCTGGGAATACACAAGCGGCTCACCTTCGTTCGTCTCCGTGACGCAAGTGATTTTTTCAGCTTTTAATCCCAGAGGCTCGGTCTCTAATATGGTGATTTGTTCGAACTCTTCTTCACCAATGCCGTTGTTTGCATCCAAGTCGACATCCACCTCGATATTGACTAGCTCTCGTACATTCGTCTCCTCATCATCCTCGTCAATAGCAAAAGACTGCAAGGGTTCTTTTTTAGCAACAAAAGACGGCACCTTCATTTTGACAAGAATTGTTCCCGCTACGTCTTCAGGTAACGCACAGCGAGTAGGAAAGAAACATCGTTTTTTAACCATAGGTGAAAAAAACTGCCTTTTCCGCCTGAATGCAGTACCCACCTCTTTCAGCTTGCCTTTCTCGATTTCATTGTGGTAGTAGTAAAGCACGTAGTAGACCATGCTTGTGAGTGCTTCAAGAGATGACACTTCAACGTCCGTGAAAAGACATCCCATTTGCTCGAGGAAATCGCGCAATCCCGTGATGGTGAGTCCATGCTTCGAGTACATACCCAGCGTCTGGAGACTTCCAGCATTACTGGCTATGACAACGTCAGAGAGAGTTTCATCATAGAAACCCCGAAATTGGGGCACCCAAGTCGAAGAAAATTCTTGGTACTTCAGAGAATACTCGTCGAATGACCGCGTACGAAGAAGTTTTGCTACTGAGTCGACAGTAATGGTCCAGCCGTCGCAAGTGGGTTCATTCCTGCTGAACCATAGATTTACCGCCTCCAAGATGTTCGTCCAAGAAGACGCACGGATGCATTTAGGTAGGGACTCTGCACAGGCGCTCAGAAGGCAGGGAGACGCATCTGTGAGGATCACAGTGTCTGCAGAGTCCAAAGCTTTACAGCTCTGTAGCATCTGCTCAAGAATGGTGCGATGAGATGGAGCATCGTCAAGCTCATGTATAGCAAACGCAAGTGGAAACAAAGTCTCGCACTCACACATGATGTGCTTGGTGTACAGCGAGCTCACGTAGAGATTGTCAACTTTCCAGGTCTTATCGTAGTAAACAACAAGATTTGCATTGGACGACACTCGCATAGCTTTGTACTCATTCATATTAGACTTGCAGGCTATGACAACTATGGTTGTTGGTATAACCTGGAAGAAAATAGAGTGTGTTTCTTTAATTTTATACAGAAAGTCGTACACCATGTCGATGATGCTTCGGCCGATACGATACACGTAAGGCATGCCACTGTCAACAGAAGAGTCCCCTTCTTCAGAAGGGTATCGTGAGGAGGCTTCCTCAACGACGCATGACGGCAGGTCTGGAGAAGGAAGCACTTCTTCAAGGAAGAAGTTGTTAGATTTGTCAATGCCAGACTGAATGGCTCGAGGCTTAGTACTCCTCCTAGGTTTCATGATGGCTCCGTATTGTGAATCTACAAACATGTGATCTTGCTGCTCCATGACTGAGCCATAACTGCCCCCTAAAGCAGGAGGTTCAGCAGGATCCTCTGCAGGTAGCACGTCCAAATCAGGAATGAAACGGCTGCACATGACGGTATAGTACTGGCCTTCCATCAAGTCACCAACTTTAACGAAGACGGAAGCCCCGATGCCAAGCTTAGCTCGAAGTTTAGGAGAGTAACTAGATGCGGGCTCCGGAATGTCATCCCGTCCAAGGTAGTGGACAAGCATGCGTTGTAAGACGTTATTGCCCTCCTCATCTAAAATCTCGTAGGTATAACGCATGAAGTGAGCCCCACGACCGGTTACGATTCTTTTGTAGTACCTGATGTTGAGGTTCTTGTCTTGGATGACCCTTTTGTGGGTGCCATTGTGCCTCCAGCGGTAATAGTCTTTCTTCCAACCCTTCTGGCAGATGGGGTGAAGGCCGGCGTAGGTGAAAACGAACCAGTGACCATTCTTGGGGTTACCAGGGGCGAAAGTGAGACAGTCCTCTTCTGGTGTGTCCTCCAGCAGGTGGATCACCGTCGCTATCTCTAGAGGTATCAACAGTCTAGTGATCACTGAAACAAGAGATCAAAAGATCAGAATCAAAATACCACTGAAATGATTACAAAAGGCAGCTGGAAATAAAGTGGTCATAGCCATGGAAACAGAAAGAGGCTCCTCGACGGAATGATCACTAGAATGGAAAAACAACTGTAGGTTTAAAGAAGTTTCAATGCGCAAGAATAGTGAAATCGGGATTAAAATCAATTTGCTGCTGAATTGGAATGAATAAATTGATATTAGGAATAGCAGAACATTAAAATAAAATTCCTCGAAGATTGGATATCATATATTTAATTAAAAGTCCTCCATAGTTTAAGGATAGAATTATTTGCAATTATAATCATAAAGACACTCAATCCTTGTCATAAAATGTACTCACCCTACGCACATGACCAGCTCTTTTCTGCATAATTGTACACAAATAAATATGGGCTACCTATGAACTTCGTAATTATGGAAGACAAGAAACATTCGAAAGTATTATACTTATTTAAGATCTGATCAGTACTCTTTCGAGAGAGAAAAAAAGAGAGAACAATAACTATGTATACGTAATCAAATAAACTACATCAAAATCTAATTTTCTCACTAAATTGACTATAACTCAGATGGTGTCTCATCCTAAAGCAGCATCAACAAAATATAAAAGAAAAATATAAGAAACAATTCTAATGTTACTAGAGTAAAAGACAATCAAGTCGCAGGATCCTACTCCCGTAAAGCAGCAGCTTTTTCTTATTAAAACGAACGTACAGGTATCTGTGCGTGAAGATTGATGACTATGAGAGCGATTTTTACTTTTCCTACTTCCACTTTACCTTACTCCTACACTAGTGCCTGTGCGTGATTTGTGTTTAACGGCATGGAAAATAGGGCAGCCATGTAAAAATATCCCAGTCGACTAGTCCTGATACCCTGTTCTATAGCTCATGATCTTGCTGTATCATTCACTATTCAGCACTAAATAAACTCACCCATGACACTAAGTCCGTCCTTGTTGAGGACAGTGGAAGTGTCTGGCTGCTCCTCCTCATCTTGCAAGTACTGCCATCGACCATGCCGGTAGTCCTCTTCCCGCACCTGAGGCCATGTGTCCGCATCCAAGAATCCTGTCTCGTCCACAGCGCCTTCTTCCTTGCATCTCACAGGAGGCGCGCCCGAGAAATCATCAGGTGACTGGAAAGTCTCGGGCTCGTCATCCAGGCCTATGTAGTGCACCAGAACACGTGCTCTGTCGCAGTGGGCGAGGCAATACGCATAGCGGTAGAGGTGCACGCCAAGACCCCTCACGGTGCGGCGATAGCGTTTTATCAAGAGGGAGTGGTCACCAACCGCCAGAGACAAGCATGACAGCAGGCGCCAGTTGTAGCCGTCACTGCTCCAGCTGGAGGCGCTGCTGTCTTCCAAGTCGCCTGACAAAACACACCTGTCACAGGGAACACATGTTCCTTAATGGTGTACTGATATAACTTGAAGAAACATATTAATGTATACATCGATAGGGCTTGAAAAATATATTAACATTTAAGATGATATCAAGAGAAAAATGGATTTTAATATCAATGTATGTATACTACAAACACAGTTGAAAAATCAAAATCTCTGAGATAGGAGTAAGATGAAATAGATGTGAATGTATTACCTTCCACCAAAATTATCGAACACTAATTCCCCATCGAAGTACTAACCACAATCCAGCTCTGGGATGCGGCAGAGGCACGTAGGGGATACAGTCAGGTTGGGGAGTCATTTCAAGAAGATGTGCAGCTTCGCGTGGATGTAGACGCCGATGGATGCCCCTGTTGGGTCCAACGTTGGAGGTCTGGAGGGTTCCATCCGTGCAGGTAAGGGGCACTGCACGGCATAACGCCACTTGTGCTTGCCGAGAGCCGCCTGATTTTGTGCTCTTCTTCGGCTTGGGCGCAGGCAAGTCGACAGCATCGTCATGGCCAAGATAATGCACGAGCACTCGGTTGAAAGCAATGTCAGTTAAATCCGACAGGGGCGAGTCGTGGCTGTTGGAGGAGTGGTGATCAAAAGTCTCCTCTTCTTTAATGACCAGTTTTGGCGTCTTCTTCTCCTTGTTCGTAGAATGAGTGGGCGACCATTTCCACGAATTGCGCTGCTTCTGTTTGTCACCATTATTAGAGGATGCCTCTCCGTTCAGACGCGACGAAGACTTGCCACCCGCACCAGCCCCCCTTTTATCAATGGGATCGCTGGAATCAAAACCCACAAACTCATCAGCTTCGTCCTCGTCCCCTGCAAACACATCTTCCGATGTCACCGTCTCACCTGCCTCTGAAGCCTCTCGCTCTGCCGTGTGCTGACGCACGGCTTGCTCAGCTGTGAGTGATCCGAGACCTGCTAAGGATGCAGCTGCAGGGTCCACAAACTCGTACGAACGTCGAATGAAATCAACTCTGGAGCCTTCAACGTAACGGATGTACTGTCTCTTTAAGAGAAGCCTGGATCCTACATGCACAGCGCTGGAGCTGTGCTGTACCCACTGCAGTCCATCGTCTTTCCAGAGATCGGAGCGAGTTTGATCCTGACCGTACTTGAAGATGTACCAATAGCCGTTTGTGGGTTTGTTGGCTGGCGTGGTACAGCAACTTCCTTTCACCGTCTTCACCAGCAGCTCGGAGGCCTGCCAGTCTGTCAACATGGTGTACAGTCTGCGACGCAAGGCGTCCTTTCTGATGGAGTGCTTGCGCTGCCTGCCCGTCACGGAGGTGTTGGTGCTGCACCCCCCCATAAAAGCAACGCCCTTAGGCACACGTGAGTCGTCGATGTACTGCACCAGAAATCGAGGCAAGTAGTGCTCGCCCACTAATTCGTAAACGATACGCGACAAGTTGCTACCGTTGATTTGCCTGCACAAAACGAAATGAATGGTCAAGTATCACGAATTTCATCAGTACCCATTCAGCTGCTAAACTGTGGGACAAATAACAAAAGACTAATTTCTCTAAAGAAATAAATTGAGGAGTGGGAATAAATGATTATTTCTGTTCTTTAACTAAACCTGCACGTTATACTGGGAAACACGTAAATTAAAAATGCTTACTAAGTGTATGACCTGAGGAAGGAAATCATTAATCATTTGACTGAACATGTGAAGTTTGTAGCTATGTGCTCAACGAAAGAAAACAATTGAAACATAGAATACGGCCTGACACAGAAGTCTAAAATGACTGAAGAAAAAACTTAAGCATGGCACATGTCTCGACAAAAAAGAGTAGATAACAAGATGAGAAGTTAGATTCAGCAAAAAGCCTATAAAAAATGTATAGCATAATTAAACAAAGTGAGTGCAGACAAAACAATTCAAAATAACAAAAAAATGAAAAATTCAAACATGTCAAATGGTTGCTAGAAAGAAAGTTTGAAATTGGAAATGCTGATAAAAACCCAATTTATGTGTCCAGCATGGACAAAAGAGGCCAGTCAGTCGACAGAGCACCAGTACCACTTTCAGCACCAGCATCACTTTCAGCACCAGTACCACTTTCAGCAAAAGCACCACTTTCAGCACCAGCACCACTTTCAGCACCAGTCAAGCAGCAGTACCAGGTCAGTTGAGCATTTCATCATGGCAACACTAAAACTGCATCTCGCATTCCTCATAAGAAACGTAGAACAACTGCAGTGACAGCGAGACATAGACTTTTAGCCCACTAAAGTTCCCTTCGGGAGTGTTTTCATAGTTCTCAACCTAATTAAATGAATTCTAGAAACAAGAATGAGTACTTCTATGATTTGGTTCTGCTTATGGACTGAAAGTGGTTTCTAAACACAGAATAATGAATGCAAAAAATGAATTTTCACAGACAAGGGTAAGCCAGCGGTCACCTGAAGTATCTCTTGTGCAGCAGCCGTCCCCTGTACTTCTCCTTCCTGAGACCGTAGTTCCGCCACGAGTGACCGTCTCTCTGCCACAGACGTCGCCGCTTCAGGTCGTGCAGGTAGCTGTACACGTACCTGTAAGATAATTATAGACGTTAATAAGCGAAACAATTGCTGAAGTTAATAAGCGAAACAATTGCTGAACTTAATAAGCGAAACAATTACTGAAGTTAATAAGCAAAATAATTGTAGAAGTTAATAAGCAAAATAATTGTAGAAGTTAATAAGTGAAATTATTGCAAAAATTTATAAGCGAAATAATTGGTGAAGCGTGCATGCAAAGTAATTGCACAAGTTAAGTGAGAAAATAGGAGTGGTTAATGAGCGAAATCATTGCGGTTGTTAATAAAAAAAATGGTTGTGTACGAATCAAAAGGTTTGACTACGATGACATTGCAGAGCCTTCACATTCACAAAATGAAAAGCAATGAGAACACTACGAGACCATTACATAAATGACCTTCTAAACTAGTGTGTTGCGCGTAAGAAATTACACTGCATGTAAAGGGAGAGCAACAATTCTGACACTTTTAAAACCAGTACAAGCGAAATACAATTATGACCACTAATTCTGTGCCTATTGATAAAATACTTGTATTCATTAACTCAAAGTTAACTTACACAGTTACGCTTACTTACACATGAATAATTTTATCATTCTGTATTTGGAGAAAGATAGATGTATGAATTTTAAAAATTTTCAACAAACAGGTTGTAAGCGTATTCTCCTTCACAAATTTTTTTCAGACCTCAGTGGTACAAAATTAGCAACAAATGTTCAAAATACCTGATATGCAAAGGTGGTGAATTGAACTACACACAGAATCAGGATTCTTCATTTTAGAACATCGATTAAAAAGAAGCTTACAAATTGAAAGAAAACAACTTTCAGAAAGCATTTTTTGTCTGACATCTAATATCCATGGCTAATGATACCGATTAAAACTGACTGACAATAAAAAATATCGAGCATCACACTATTCCTCAACCACTATCATACTCTCAAGATGACTGATGAAGCAACGCCAAGTTCAGAAATACATAAAAATCGTTGCAAGTTTAAACATGCCATAATTAACAAAGAGCGTAAAAAAATTCTATAGTGGAAAGATTATGAAGGGTTGTTTTGTCAATTTTCATTGTGGTTTTGCATGTTTGATGTCTGCCAATAAAATCTCTAATTTCAACGTGACTCGAATGTAAATGGAACCTGAGTTATCTACTCCTTATGTGGTTATAGAATGTAGGTGAAGTGCCATTGAAAATTTGCTAACCGACGCCTCTAGCAGGATTATAGCAATAATATCTAGTACATTTTTATAGGTCAATAGCATACTAAAACGTTCTCTGCACGCGTCTTAGAATCATTTACATCAAAATGCTATAAATATACTTTAGATGCGTGTCAAATTTAGTTACAGATCACAAATGACACGCCATATTCTTTATGAACTTGTGCCAAATCTGATCATTGTTCACACAAAATTTTAGCCACACTCGATAATTGTTTCTCAAAAATTTTTCTCTCAACTGGATTCGCATATCGCAATGAAACAGTGAGCAATGATGATATAAAAGAAAGAAGAGAAAAGGTATTGCTCAGAAAGTAGAGAATATGCGGAAAAATATAGATAATGTAAAGAAAAGAGAAGATTGGAAGGAGAATAGAGGAAAGGAATTTGAGAAAACAATACTCAATATGATAAAAATAATGGACGGTATGAAAAAAAAACAATTAACAACGGGAGAAAAATAACAGAAATGTGAGAAGAACAATAGCAAAGTGAGAACATTAGACAATAAAGGAAAGATACCAACAGTAATGTGAACAGACAAAGATACCAAAAAAAATAACTTGGAGTACGTATATCCTGTGAAACTGAGCCACTAACAAATATCAATCCGGCAAAAAGTCACTTCAGGGGAAAAATAACAAATTCAGAGCAAGAACTCCATGACTGTAAAGACAGAGTACGTACCAGTCTCCGTGCTGGGGCTTGTCTGGAGCCACGTTGAGGCAGCGTTCCTCTGGCACATTCTCCAGCAGGTGTACAGCAACGCGGGGCTGCAGTCGCTCGTGCAGTTGCAAGTCATCTGGACAACACATTGTACACACAGTACATAAGTATACTGCATAATTTAGGTAATGCACAGCAGGACATTGGCCAGAACACAAACACATTGTACACACAGTATATAAGTATACTGTATAATTTAGGCAATGCATAGCAGGTAACACTGATCGCCATGTAACTACCTAGTTAAATATGCCAAGTGTATATGTATGATTTATGCGGCAGATTGCACAGGATGTTTGGCTTCATGTAGCTATCTAAGCTTAATAAATCTACATACAGAATTTGTGTGGCACATACAAGGGAATACAGTAGTAACTCGGTTAACGACCACAATCTGTTCCTGAAAGCTAGTCGTTAACTGAAACGTTTGTTAACCGAATCAATTTTTCCCATAAGAAACACTGGAAATAAAAATAATTAGCTTTCATCCCCAGTTGATTCGCTACTATCAATAACATATAACCTATAGGTATGTTTTCTAAATGAGAAATGCAGTATAAAATTACTTTAGCAGGAGTTTTCTTTAATATTAGGTTGTTACAAAAATAATGGCCGCTCGAAGGTCTGGGGTTTGAAAAGTAATTTTAACACACCTTTTTTAGTTTATTTTCGATGAACCTTGGCATGCATAAAAATTAATGTGCTCATTAATATTCTGTAACTTCTTTTCAGACAAAACATACATAATTTTGAAGGATAGAATCCCTCCATGATGAACTTCGCCTACTTATGTTGCACGAGTTCAAACTTGGGCACAACGCCTCCGAAGCTTCTGCCAATATCAACCGAGCATGGGGAGAAGAGTCCACAAGGGATCGGACAGTACGAAGGTGGTTCGGGAAATTCCGGAGTGGTGATGAGAGCCTTAAAGATGAAGAGGGTAGAGGACGTTTGGGTAGTCTCGAGAACGAGCAATTGCATGCGGTTGAGCAAAATCCATGTGAAAGTGTTAGAGAAATGTCTCAGACACTTGGTGTCAGCATTGCAACAGTCTCGCGCCATTTGAAGATTATTGGAAAGGTGAAAAAGCTTGATAAATGGGTTCCTCATGAGCTCAATGAGAATCAAAAGCTTAGGCGTTTTGAAGTGTGCTCGATGCTCTCTCTGCGCAACACCATCGATCCCTTTCTTGACCGAATTGTCACTTGTGACGAAAAGTGGGTCCTTTATGATAACCGTAAACGATCAAGTCAATGGCTCGATCGTGATGAGCCCCCCAAACACTTCCCAAAGCCAATGTTGCACCAGAAAAAGATTATGGTGACTGTCTGGTGGTCTGCAATAGGTGTTATTCACTACAGTTTTTTGGGAGTCAATGAGACCATTGATGCAGAGAGATACTGCAATGATCTCGCTGTTATGCATGCTCGATTGAGCGAAAAGAGACCGGCATTAGTGAATCGACGTGGTCCAACTCTGCTCCACGATAACGCGTGACCACATGTTGCAAGAATGACCATCCAGAAACTCACAGAACTGGGATACGAGACTTTACCACATCCTCCATATTCTCCAGATCTTTCACCT